>JAPKLW010000827.1:236678-334562 GCA_026898455.1 Plectranthus barbatus
TCGATCGACACAGAGGACTTCACCACACGGCTCTTTTTCTCACTTAGCCAATTTTTTCTCTAAAAACCTGTATTTTTCAGCATGACAAGCAAATTAGGTACAAAAGTCATGCGATGCTCAGAATTCAAAGTAAACACATCCTAAATCTATCAAAACAACGAGAAAATCCATAGATAAGTGAACGAAATAGTGCACTTATCAGTGCATAAGTGTGAAAACTGAAAAGGGGGCTCTAGTCAAATGTCTAAAAACAGATAATGGACTCGAGTTTGTGAATGAGGACCTCGAGTCTTTCTGTAGGTCTAAGGGAATCAGGATGCACAAAACAGATCCATATAACCCCCCAGCATAATAGGCTTATATAAAGAATTAACATGACTATTTTGGAAGGATAAGGTGCCTATTGCACAGCTCTGGACTACCAAATAAGTTATGGGGTGAAGCTCTTGCAACAACCCATTATTTAATCAATAAGTCACCCTCCTCAGTGATCAATTACAAGACACCTGATGAGTTGTGATCTGGAAGGGCTCCACATTACTCATACTTAAAAAAAACTTTTGGATTCCTAGCCTATGTTCATGACAAGAAAGAAAAATTAGAACCAAGGGCTGTCAAGTGTATCTTCCAGGGGTACCCACAGGGTATTAAAGGCTATAGATTGTGGTGTATTGAACCAAATCACCACAAAATTATAATTAGCAGAGATGTAAGATTCAATGAAGGTGTCTTGTCTTATCTTGGTGAGAAAAGGAAACCTGATGGTTAAAAATGGGCAGGATACTGAAGTTGCAGACCTGCCTAAGTTCCAGTATGAAGAGTATGGGCAATCAGATGGTGAGAGTGAGCCAAAAACAACACCTGAACAACCAACAACTCAACCCTCCTCACTTGCAGACTATAAACTTGCAATAGATAGAGTGATGAGGGAGATACAACCTCCAAGGAGGTTTAGTGAAGTAGATGTGGTCATTCTATCCTTAAATATTGTTGAAAAGCTTGAAGGAGAAGAGCCCAAAACATATGATGAAGTCTGCTCTAGTCATGAGAAGGAGATTTGGCTGAGAGCTATAAAAGATAAAATATCATCTTTAAAGAAAAACCAAACCTGGATATTGGTGGAAAAGCCTAAGATTGTGAGAAGCATTGGGTGTAGATGGTTTGTTCAAGAGAAAAATAGAGAACACAAACCCTCCAAAACTGAGATACAAGGCACAATTAGTTGCCAAATGGTATTCCCAAAGAGAGGGGATTGATTATACTGATGTGTTCTCCCCAGTGGTCAAACATAACTCAATCAGAGTGTTGTTGGCTCTTGTGAATCAATTTGACTTCGAGCTTCATCAACTGGATGTTAAAACAATATTTTTACATGGGGTTTTGGAAGAAATCCTCTATATGGATCAGCCGCCTGGATTTGAAGAGTTGGGTGCTGAATCCAAGGTGTGTCAACTTAAGAAATCACTACATGGGCTCATGCAAAGCCCAAGTTAATGGAATAAGAAGTTTGATTCGCATATGTTGCATATTGGCTTCAAGAGATCATGCTACGACATATGTGTTTACATAAAAAAAGGTACAAATTCAACTCTTATCTTTCTATTGTTGTATGTTGATGACATGTTGCTGGCTGGTAAATATATAGAGGATATAGAGAAGGTCAAGCTTGATATTGAAGTTGAATTTGATATGAAAAACCTCGGAAAAGCAAATAGGATTTTGGGCATGGACATTTGGAGGGATAGATCAACTGGAAGGTTAAAGTTGTTATAGCATGGTTATCTGATAAAAGTATTAGAGAAGTTTGGTATGAAGGAGTGTAAACATTTAGCTTTACCTCTTGGAGCTGATGTGAAGTTGTCTGAATCCACGTGCCTGCAGAATGAGGATGAAATGAGGTATATTAATGATGTTCCCTATGCTAGTTTGGTTGGAAGTTTAATGTACTTAATGATTTGCTCAAGACCAGCTGCTGCCTACTCTATAAGTGTAACAAATAGGTATATGTCAAAGCCGGGAAGAAGACATTGGTTAGCATTGGGAGTATATTGAGGTACTTGAAGAGGACCTCACACTACGGGCTACTATATGAAATAAGAAATAATGGAATGAGTGATCCATTGCAGGGTTTGTGGATTCAGACTTTGCTGCTAGCACTGATACCAGGAAATCATAAACCGGGTATGTGTTTACCTTTCTTGGTACTGCAATAACATGGAAGTCGAAGCTTCAAAGTGTGGTAGCTTTATCCACAACCGAAGCTGAGTTTATGGCAGTAACAGATGCAATAAAAGAAACATTATGGTTGAAAGGATTGACCCTGGAATTGGGGTTGCAGCAGAAGTCAATAAGCATTATGTGTGACAGTCATAGTTCCCTTCAGCTTGCAAAACATCATGTGTTTCGTGATAAATCAAAACACATCGATGTTAGATACACTTTTTCTAGAGATAGTTGACAGAGGGGATGTTATACTGGAGAAGTATCTACAAATGATAATGCAGTGGATGCATTAACTAAGGTTGTGCCGACAACTAATTTTGTGTTTTGTCTGAGGTTGATTGGGTTGTACTGATCCATGTGGTTAGACATGTGTTCAGTAATGGAACTCACTGGGGGAAGAATGATGATCAATAGCCTTGCATTCAGGAGGGAGAATGTGTAGATGAATGCATGGCTATCCATGCAAGAGAAGTGTGAATATTTGAAGATATGTGAAGCTGCAGTATGTCGGGGTGTTCTTCAGAAGAATATTAGCTCGATTGTGAAGTCGTGTTTCTACTTACTAAAACGCTGATCAAGTATGGTGGAGTTAGGGAGAAACATGTGTCAGCTGGTTGTTTGAATTTCATTTTTTGTGTTGAAGTTGTAAACCAATTTTAAAATTTGTTGTATTCAACTCAATACAATTGTGAGCTTAGTTCAGTTTTTTGTGTGGCGATTTTGGAGAGTTCATAGAGAGAAACATTCTTGTACCTTCAAGCTTGGCTATTAAGATCACATACAAACCCCATGGACATAAATATTAGTGTTGAACCACATAAATCCTTCTCGTTCGATTTGTGTTGTGTGTTCAAGTTTCAGGCGTGTGTTTTTCGAGTTTTGAACAATTAATCTCTACACATTAGGGGTGTTCGCGGTCCGGTTCGGCCGGTTTCGGAGGAAAATCTCGGCCAAATCAATATGTACGGTTTGAGATTTTTCCAAACCAAACCGGCCGAACAATTTAGCCAAACCAAACCGGCCAAACCATATATAAATGGTTTGGTCCGGCCGGTTTTTGCGGTTTGAAATGAAATTTGTTCTAAAGTTTTACAATGCTCTATATAATTCAAAATAAAAACTACACTTAATTTCAAAATAAAAACTACATTTCATAGCAATAATATATAGTTTTAAAACACAAAATAAAAAATAAAAAATAAAAAAGTCCATAGTCCAACTACAAAATAAGTTAAAATTACAGTTACTAATGGAATTAACATAAATATAAAAGAATACATTATTTTACTTGATTTTTATTTAAAATGTAGTAAATAAATTTGTGTTTGAGGTTTAAAAAAATTGGCAATATAAATAACACAATGAAGGTTCAAACCTCTGTCAACAAGCTAATCTAAAATCCGCAAATCCAACTCATCCATAACATGTCTCATAAAGTATTTCAACAAATATATATATATATATATATATACGTATATGGCCGGTCCGGTCGGTTAGGGACACTAAACTGGAACCGAACCAGTTTTAACCGGTTTCAATTTTTTCAAACAGCCAGTTTAAAAAATGAATTTATAACCGGCCAAATAAATCCGGTTTGGCCGGTTTGAATGGTTTCGGTCAAACCGCGAACACCCCTACTACTAGGGGTGTGCATGGTTTGGCCGAAATCGGCCGAACCGGCCAAACCAAATTAATTTGGCCAGTTTGGCTGGTTTGAGAAAAATAATTGGCCGGGTTGGTTTGAAAAATCTCAAACCGAATGATTTGGTTTGGCCGACGGTTAGAAGGATGAAACCGGCCGGACCGGCCGTATAAATATTATAATTTTTAATATAATAATGATAATAAAATATTATTAGATAGAAAGCTAAAATATCAATTATATTTATATATATGTCCGATGTTTATATTCTTTCGAATTGTAACCCTATAAATCAACTTATATTTAATTGTTTCTTGCAATCATAACATTATTTATTTATTTTTTATCTCATATTTATAATTAATGATGAGCGAGATATATTTATATTAGTTTCATTTTGTGTATCATTCTTTCCTTAATATTTAATAATCAAATTGATATACAAATTTTATTGTTTGAAATATTATTAAATGAATAATCTTCAAACCGTTTAAACCGGCCGAACCAAACCGTTTTAATATGGTTTGGCCGGTTTGGTTTGAAATAATTATTTGACTGGTTTGGTTTGTAAAGTTCCAAACCGTACCTATTGGTTTGGTCCGTACTTCACCCCTTAAACCGGCCAAACCGGACCGTGCACACCCCTACCTACTACACATTATAATGTAGTGGATAAAAATTTAATAAAACATTATTACACTATTCAGTTTAAAGCAAGAAGGATATAATCGTCAGCCAAAAAAAACTCGGATTCAGCTCGGATCTCATTAACGATTCAGTTTTGAATGAACCATTATTGGCCGTCGGATAAAAACGATCTGACAAAAAATACCCGTTGCAGTTAAAGCAGTGGGAATAAGACAAAAACAAGGGGTGTGTTATACTTAGGGGTGTAAATGAACCAAACTGTTCGTGAGCTACTCGGGTCTCGGCTCGATAAAAGCTCGTTCAAGTTCGTTTAGTAAAGCTCGTTTATTAAATGAACCAAACTTGAGCATCATAGTATTCGACTCGTGAGCTCGTGAGCAGGCTCGTTAGCTAAAATTAGTAAGAAATATAAAATAATTACTTTTATAAAAATAATATTCTTATGATTTAACAATAACAATAATGATAAATCTATCTAATAATGAAAAAAAATTAGAATTTGAGCATGAATATGATATTTTTTTTTTTGGAATAAATTACATTTTCATCAAAATAATAATGAAAATCTTAAATATATTCTAAATTTAGAAAGTTCGTTTAGGCTCGATAAAAGCTCGATAACGTTCGTGAACATCAAAATATTCGATAAAAAAGCTCGAAGCTCGACTCGAAACTAAACGAGTCAAACTTGAGCACGGCACTACTCGACTCGACTCGGTTCGATTACACCCCTAGTTATACTGGGTGACTTTGTAAATAAAACAAACATTAGGGGCCAGCGTGAAATATCACGATTATTTTAACACCCAAATTATCCCTTAAAACGGTTCTGCTTCCTCGTTTTCTATAAAAGCAACCCCACACCTTTAATCGTCTTAAACTTCCATTATCCACTAACACATTCTCTTTAGTTTCTCTCTCTTAGGGTTTCACTGAACAGCATGGCACAAGAAGTGGAAGCAGTCGCTGTGGCGGAAAACGGATTAAAGGCTTCTCCGGTGGTTTTTAAGGCAGCGAAGCCGTGGCTGGTTTTGGAAGCTCCCAAGGCGAACGACGCCGTGCTGTTCTACAAGGCGGCCTTCGGAGCGGAGGAGATTAGCCGCGTCAACCATCCCAAGAGAAAAGCGGACCAGGAGCTTCCTCTCATACTCTCTGCCGAACTGAAGCTCGGATCCTCCATCATCGTCGTCTCCGACCTCGCAGATGACGTTTCTCCGTACGTTTTTTACAGTCATTTTGTTACTCGTCTATTATTTTGACGACTACTCTGCGTCATTGCTGTTTTCTGTTTTTGTTGTTTTTTTTGTGTGTGGATCTATTTTTCCTCTGAATGTTTATAGAGGTGTTAGTCTGCAAATTTTTCCCTCGCTCGAATCTGTAGTATTTTCTTATTTTCGGCATGTGATCATCTAAATGTTCTCGCCTTACATGCTTCTTTATGATTGATTTTGAATTTTACGTTTTTTTTTTCTCTCACGACTACTGACCTAAAATAAATTAATAAATTGATATCTCTGATAATATTTTAGTCCTGGGGATAGATGTTTTTCTGAATACTTGCTATTTTATTTTTGATCAGCGTGAAATCAGCCGTCAGTGGCAGCGTGTTTTGCTTGGAGACTGAAGATATTGAAGCTGCCGTAGCCAAAGCGGTGGCGGCCGGCGCAGTTCCCGAAGGCGAGGTTTCTGAGGGTGAAGTAGGTTGCTGCGGTGGGCGCATGGGAAAGGTGAATGATCCATACGGAAACGTTTGGCTGATCTGCGCATCTACTAAGAAGTGCGACGATGCCGTCGTTTAGGAGCCGGCCACGTAGGCTGATCTGAGCCGTCGCTAGCCCACACTTAACCAATTGGTTCGCTTGTGACTCGTATCTTTTGATTTCTATTTCTTTTCCTAGAACGACTCAGGGTCTCACTTTAACGGGGATTAAAAATGTGTTATGAACTGGAATGTCGGAGTCTTAGTAGTCTTAATTACTGGATAATATTTTGTATTTAGTGGTGACCTCTGATTAATCAAAACTTATGCGATCTAATTTCCGTTCTGGATTATGTGCTTGTTTAATTTTGCATGTTAATTACTCCAGTTCATACTATAAATGAAAATGAAATGAACAGTGGAGTAGATGTCGAGGAAAGTTGGTATGCGTGAAACATTAATTGGTGTAGTAAGTCGCGGACACGCGTCCGCCGAGGTCGAGGTTTGCGGTCCCCACTGAGTAGTCTTGTCGTAATTCTATTGGCGGGAGTAGATAATTTTAGAGACTGATTGCCATAATTTTCTGATTGAAGAAATGGGATTTGACTTGGTTTGGTGACTGAAAGTCTATAGAATTTTCCTTTACAGTCTCAAATACTGATTCAACTATCAAATCTGGCATCTAATCTTGCTTTTCTGGCTCATAATACAGCTGTAATCCAATTTTTCCTTCTTGCAAATTCAAATACTCACCCTATAATACTAGGTTCCTAAATGAGTCAAACTGTTTGTGAGAGAATCGGATCTTGATTCGATAAAATTTCGTTCGAGTTTGTTTAAAGAAATTCATTTATTAAACGAATCAAACTTGAGCATCAAGTATTTGACTCGAGAATTTGTGAGCAAGATCATTAGCTAAAATTAGTTAAAAAATATTAAATAATTAATTTGATAAAAGTAATATTTTTCATGAATTAAAAGTAACAATAATGATAAGTCTTTCTAATATTGAGAAAATTTAGAATTTGAGCATAAATATGATATTAATTTAGAAATAAATAATTTTTTCTTTCAAAATGATAATGATATTTTAAATATATTTCAAATTTAGAAAGTTCGTTTAGTCTTAATTAAGGCTCGATAAATTTCGTGAACTTCAAAATGTTTAACAAAAAGGCTCGAAGCTCGACTTAATATTAAACGAATCAAATTTGAGCACGGCACTACTCCGTTCGATTATACCCCTACATAAAACAAATGTCATCTAGAAATTGGAATTTTTTTATTGGTTGATAAATATTGTTTTGAATGATTGTTGAATTATATTTAATTTTTAATTCTCTAAAAATTATTAGCGAGTTAAATTTGAGACTCAACACCTAGTAAAATTGGCGTTTTTTTTTTTTTTTTTAATAAGGAAACTTCGATATGTGGCCCGATATTTTCTAAATTTCAACATTTTGTTTTGTTCGACATATGTATGCAATACTACATTTTTTCTATGTATTTATATATATTAAGATCATGTAAATAACTTACGCATTCATATTAAACTACTTGCAGCTATAGTATATATGTTGGGAGTGGTTCAATTTCTCAATATTAAATATATTTATTTTATGAAAGTGTTTATTCATGGATAGGTTATCTTCTTCATTGGCGTGAATTCGATAAGTATAAAAAGGAAATGATATATAAGTTTACGACCGGCGCATGGGTTATGATCCTCGGGAGAGAGAGAGTCAACTTCATTATCAAAATGGAGATTTACAAATTAAAGATAAGAATGAGAATGATGGTTCATTGAGAACTTATATTTCCTGTTGTCTTAAGCTTTGATACCATTTAGCTCTTCGGTGATGATTTCTATGTTTTTCTTCGTTCCCCTTGCCGTGCCCTTTTTTTCCTTAAAAAATGGAAGAGTTTTTATATGTCATCTTCCCAACCTTATCTTTGTTCATTCATAATGATCGTGTTGCCTCTAAACAAAGACACTTGACTAGAAAAACGATATCTATGCATTTCTCTTTTCGGTCAGTAGCAATGAGTAGCAACTTTTATGTGAGTGGCGGCCGAAATAGCGGTCTTTATATGATTAGTGGCCAAAAATAAAAGTATTTATGTGGATGGCCGTCGAAGAGAGCAAAATAAAGCGAATAGTTAAATGAAATTGTGCTTCGAGTGGGTTCAGAGCAATTAACACTTGGGCGGTCATGAAGGTTACTCCGCGCCTCAACATTAACGAGGATGGTCCTTCAAGGTAGACTGCTGATTGAGGTCTTCCAATGTAGATCGAAAAGTTTGGACTTCCGAAGTAACGTTGTTGAGACTTCCGAGGTGGGTTAACTTGCTTTTCTTTGGAATGGACCGTCTTCGAGTTTTATAACCACTTGTAGTGAACTTGAGCTTAAAGTTTATCTTTTGGGTCAAATGATATTTGGGCATCAACGAGCAAATATTTATTTAATTGAGCTTTCATTGAGGCTCTTCTAACTTTCTTTATATATACGGTGTAACATTTGTATTAATTTAAGATACAATTTTGGATAAATAGTAGGGGTGATAAATGGGTCTGATTCGGGTTGGCGGGTCGAATTGTGACCTGATAATAACAAGCTACACGTCAACCTGAATCCGACCCGTATATTTTCATGGATCTGAACCCGAACCTGACCCATTTATTTTCGTGTCAACCCGAAACTGACCCGAATGACCTGTTTAATTATTTTAAAAATTAAAAAAATGTGTTAATTATTTTAAAAATTAAAAAATTGTTAATTATTTAAAAGATTAAGTTTTAGGCTATTTTGTATTTATTAAATTTTTATATAATTATATTTCATAAATAATAATAATAATTAATTTTATTGATGGGTCAAATGGGTTTGCAGGTCAACTCGAGATTGACCCAAACCCGACACGAAAATTAAATGGGTGGCAGGTTCGACCCGAAACTGACCCGAAAATTAAATGGATTGACCAACCCATTTTTTTCGTGTTAGGTTCGTGTCGGATTGTGGTTGTTAGGATAAAATAAAACTTCTTCTCAATATTTTAGATTACAAGCACTAGTATATATACGTACAAGAGAAAGCAAGAATTAAGGAAAACTACAACAACCAAATCTATATATTTGTAGACGTCATATCTTTGGAGATATTTTCTGAAATATCCTTGATATCATTCACACCCCCCCGCAAGCGCAGCGTCGGATTGTCAGAGACGCAAAGCTTGGTCCGGAAAAATTGGAAGCTCGGTTGTGGAAGGCTTTTAGTGAAGATGTCCGCCACCTGCAATGTTGTTGGGACAAACTGAGTAGTTAAACGACCGGATTGAACGAGCTCCCGAACAAAGTGAAAGTCAATCTCTATGTGTTTCGCGCGCTTATGAGACACGGGATTCTGAGTCAAGAAAAGAGCACTTTTGTTGTCACATAGCAAGGTTTGTGTCGAACATGGAGGAGAGCGAAGTTCCTGGAGTAGATTATTCACCCATACTAGTTCGGCAGAGGTATTTGCAAGCGCCCAATATTCAGACTCGGTACTTGAACGAGACACAGTCGGCTGCTTTTTAGCGCTCCATGAGACAAGATTTGGACCAAGATAAATTGCATACCCATAGGTGGATCGCCGAGTATCGATACATCGAGCCCAGTCGGCGTCGGAGTAACCAAGAAGATCGCAAGGGCCAGGCGTGAAAGATAGACCGTAAGCAAGGGTGCCCTTCACATAGCGTAGTATGCGTTTCACAGCCTGAAAGTGTTCGATCGTTGGACACTTCTGGAACTGGCTCACCGTGTTGACGGAGTAGGCGATGTCAAATCCTGAAGAGGTGTATGAGACTTCCAGGCCAAGGAAATAGCCGAGCTTGCCGAGATCTTTTGTCGAAAACTCATTGCGGAGGCGTGAGAGAAGAGCAGAGATAGCCGAAGAATTGCTGCCGGTGACGATTATATCATCAACATAAATAAGAAGATAAATCGTCGCGTGATCATGGTGCAAGATGAAGAGAGAGGTATCTGTCGCGCTGCATCAAAAACCGAGTGTAATAAGAAAGCTGCGAAACCGGGTGTACCAAGCAAGTGGTGCTTGTCTTAACCCGTATAGAGCTTTCTTCAAACAACACACGTGATCCGAAAATTTAGGATTAATGAAGCCAGGGGGCTGCTCCATGAAGACAGGAGTTGTGAGCAAGCCATTTAGGAACGCATTCTTGACGTCTAATTGATGAAGAGGCCAGGAATGCATAACGACAATAGATAGAATGATGCGAACAGTGGCAGCTTTGACGACGGGGCTGAATGTGTGAGTAAAATCAGAACCAGGATGTTGGCTGAAACCCTGAGCCACGAGACGTGCTTTATAACGATCGATGGATCCATCGGCACGTAGAGCCAACGATATTTGAATTAGTAGGACGAGGGACAAGAATCCATGTTTTATTGTCTTGTAAAACACGCATCTCTTCGTCCATGGCTTGAACCCAATGAGGATGATTAAGAGCCGATTTGATTCCCGGGGTTCAGATGTAGTAAGGAGAGCGGAGTGTAAACTGGGCGATTGAAGGAAGACAAGATCTACTGGGAATTTTGTTTTAAAAATTCCAGATTTGGCTCTTGTCTGCATCGGGTGAGTGGGTCGTGGGTTTTGTGGCGGAGAAGGGGCAGGCGAATCAGGAGGGCTGGGCGGAGGACTATGCGGCGGAGACGGAGCGGGTGGAGGAACATTATGTTGCTGATCATCACATAAGCCACAAGGAGGATTGGGCGTTTGCTGTGAGGGCACTATGGGGGAGGGGCCTGACGGGTGAGAAGGTGGAAGTGCTGGAGGTGCTGAGGTAAATGAGTCAGGGAGAGAGTCCGGGAAGGAGCAGATATGAAGTTGTGATAGGGACGTGTGGGAGCTAGCATTTTTATAAGGAAAGCTTGTTTCATCGAACCGAACATGGCGAGAGACATAGACTCGCAAAATAGTGGGATCAAGACAACGGAACCCTTTATGACTGGGTTTTAACGTGAACCGAATCACAAAAACCAAACTGAACCGGATCGATCTATGGATATTGCTCACAATTAAATTTCTCAAAACCCTAGCATGCTCCTATGAATTTAATACAAGATTGTGGATTGAGAGATTACCGTAATTTCGTAGTGTCTGTACCGATCTTTTGCGTTTGAATTCCAAGAACCAATTCAACCACGCAATCCGATTTCTCTGCGGAAACAGAAATTAGAAAATTAATTTCTAGAGCAAATCGAAAATAAAGAAAAGGGAAGAAGAAATCTGTTCTCCAGATTAGATCTTCAGATCTGTATCCCGGTGCTGGTCAGATCTACTACTGGTGAGGACTCCGTAGATCTGTGGCTTGAGCAGGACCAGAATCGAAATTCTCCTCCTTCTCCCTTGAAAAATGGCGCCCCTTCTTCTCACTCTCTAGATCTAGGATTTTTCAAATTGTGTTATAAAGTGGCTAGGGTTTCAAAGAGTGAGAGGTCTATTTATAGACCTAGGGTTATAAAACCCTAACGGGCCATTTTGGGCTCAATTCAGCACACTTGTTGGGCCAGACCTGGGACCTAATGCAAATAATAAAGTAGGCCTATAAATTAATTAATTCCCATGTCCACAACCCAAGACACAATTAATTAATTAATATTAATTCTTTTTCACCACAGAATTAATACTGACCTACCCCTTTATTACCACGTTATGAGAACGGGTTGCATTAATTGAGAATCCCCATATTTAAGGTTACCGGACATCCATTAATTAATCGGAGCCTCTGACAAGCTCTAACTACAATTAATAAATATCTTATTATTCCTGAGTAGTACCACTCAAACCTTATCACTCGTGCCTGAACTTAATCAGCCTGCAGAACTTTGACATGATGAATGTTATTGAGCTCCTCAGGGAATGTCCCCATCCTATTACTCGGATATGGTTACCTAAGTTCAGTCTCAGGCGGTACTACACGAACTGCTGTTACCCAAGATGCGGATATACGAGCGCGCTGTGTTGGCTCTCCACCATGGCAAGTCAAAGCAACAGTCAACCCGTGCAAACCCCTGAACCTTCGTTAGGGTTTGGACTCAATCAATATAACGAGATCTTTTATCCGCTGATGTCAGACAGACGGATATATCTCACTGCGGTCCATCAATACGCCACCTCTGCGTACCAGCATGTCAAGTAACCAAGACAGACTACTTATTCCGACAATGCCGCAGCCATCCGGACAGACGTATCCTCATACGCTGTCTCGGCTGTGATCATGTTTATGTCTCACTAGGTCAAGTGATCATACTGTCTTATGCGATCTACAACACGCCGTATGATCGTCCCTATCGGTGAGACAAGAGGATACCATTGTTCATACATGTACGATTGTTAACAGATAGGAGAAATAAACCGTTGTATACTCATTGTAATAAATGCTTTCAGTATACAAAACCCATCAGCTATATCCAATAAAAACACAAGGCAAACTACGCGGCTCAAATTTGTTTTTAACATAATCTCTGAGACAAGGGAACGCACGGCAGCCAAAAATGCCGAAGTGTTCATAAGAAGGAGAGTGCTGAAATAATACCTCATAGGGAGATTTTTGTTCCAGTGGTGCACAAGGAAGCCGATTGATTGTGTAGACGACGGTGCTGAAAGCTTCAACCCAAAGAGAAGTCGGAACAGATGCATGAAATAAGAGACCGAGACCCATTTCTGTAATGTGCCGATGCTTTCTTTCGGCACGACCATTCTAAGCAGGGGTGTATGGACAAGACATCAAGTGATGAATACCGCACTTGATGAAGTGAGACTGAAGGCGATTATTTGTGAATTCTGTTCCGCCATCACTCTGAAACTTAAGAATCTTGCAGGATAATTGAGTTTCAACAAAAGTTTGGAACCGCATAAATGTATCCACGAAATCCGACTTAGCCTTAAGCGGATAAAACCACGTAAATCTGGAAAATCGTCAATGAAGACAACATAATAACGATATCCCGACATAGATGCGACAGGTGAAGGACCCCACAAGTCACAATATATAAGTTCCAGAATTTTGGAAGCCCGAGACTTTGAAAGATTAAATGATAATTTTGAGCTCTTGGATAATTGACATGAAGCACACAATTTCGGAGATGGCAATATAGACGTAAGAGAAAATGCTGCTTGTTTATTTAAAACGGAAACAATAGAATGCGGCACATGGCCGAGGTGACAATGCCATAAATCAAAAGAGCCATGTGACTGTTCATTAGAAGTAACAACTGAAAAAGCATAAGAACTAGAGTCCAGAACATAAAGGTCGCGATCAAGCTTTCCTGTCGCGAGGAGGTCGCCCGTATCCCGATGATGAATTTGGAACTGAGAAGCATTAAAAAGAACAGTAACCGGATAATCCTGCGTTAGCTTGCTCACGGATAATAAGTTCTTAGTAAACCCAGGTACAACTAGAACGTCATTTAAGTTAAGATGACGAGAAAGAGAGCAAAAACCAATGCGAGAAATGGGTAAAGTCGCACCATTACCAATAGCTACGTGATCATCGCCGTTGTAGGAGGAAGAGCTGTCCAAGTTGGAAGCATCAGCAGTAATATGAGCGGTTGCGCCTGTATCCAAAAACCAGTCAGATGTATTAGATTGAGAAAGAGAGCAACCGGAAGAAAATGCCTCGACGAGGTTCGCCGTGGGTGGTGGCCGTTGAGAACGATCATAGGATTGATCAAAGCGATGCGGGCAATCGAAGGCATCGTGATCAGTAGCGCGGCAAAAATAGCACCAAGGAGTTCTACGGCCACGAGACTGCTTTCCACGACCTCGAGAGGAGGAACCACGATTGCGGCCACCACCGGAGGAAGAGCCCTTGCCACGAGTGGTGGCAGCGAACGCAACAGGCTGGGGAGCAGAAGAATCATCCATGGTACGCTGGAACAACTCGTGGCTCTGAGCGCGAGAAAGTAAAGTCTGGAAATCCCGTAGAGGCTCCTGGGAGAGTTGCGCTGTAGTGAAGGCAGTGAAAGAGGGCCCGAGACCTCTGAGAAACCAATGAGACTTGTCGGACTCATCAAGGGTACGCCCGCTAGCCGAGAGCTGATCGCACAGAGATTTAAACTTGCTACCATATTCAGAGACAGACATTGAACCATGCTTCAGAGATAATAAATCGTCCTTAAGACTTATTTCGCGTGCCTTCGAACCATGGCTATAAGCACGATTCAGCGCCTGCCAAACATCTCTCGATGTTTTGCAACCAATAACGACGGCCATGGATTCTTCGGTTAAAGTGGACACCAGAAAAAGTTTGAGAAGCTGATCGCGGGACGACCATGTGGCATAATCAGGATTTGGAGTTTTTATACCAGCGAAGTTGACAATTTCAGCCGACGAGCCATCGAGGAGGGGCATAAATTTCTGACTGATAAGCAGGGGCTCAATTTGAGCGTGCCAAAGGAGAAAATTTGCAGAGGTTAACTTGATATTAATCATATGCAGCATAGTAGATAGAGGAAGAGAGGGGAGATCAGCGTCTGCCATGGAGACAGGAGAAAACGCGCCGCAAGGTGAACGGAGAAGGAAAGACGCGTAGGGTTTCAAACCTAGGGTTAGGCTGATACCATGTTAGGATAAAATAAAACTTCTTCTCAATATTTTAGATTACAAGCACTAGTATATATACATACAAGAGAAAGCAAGAATTAAGGAAAACTACAACAACCAAATCTATATATTTGTAGACGTCATATCTTTGGAGATATTTTCTGAAATATCCTTGATATCATTCACAGTGGTGTCGGGTTAGAGATTGTCGTCCCTAATAAATAGGGGATAATACCCAGATTTATTTATATTTTAGGAAAAATACTCCAATATATTGTCGTCACTTAAAAAATACCCCAATCTTTACTTTCGTCTATGAATTACACCAAATCGAGTTAACACTCTTAATTATTGATGATTCAATAGTTAAACGCCACTTGACATCTCATGTGGCAAATCAAAACGACATCATTTTATCTTTTCTTTCTCCACTACATAAATCAACTCCAATTAGAATATTCGTAATTTTTCAACATTTTTAACATGATGATCCAATATATTATTGTCAATTAAAAAATATCCCAATGTTTACTTTCGTCTATGAATTACACCAAAACGAGTTAATACCTTAATTATTGATGATTTAGTAGTTAAATACCACTTGGCATCCCACGCTGCAAATCAAAGATGATTCAACAGTTAAACACCACTTGAGATCTTACGTGGCAAATCAAAACGACGTTGTTTCGTTTCTTTCTCCACGACTCTTTGAGCAAGTGGTTAAATTTAGGGGTATAATCGAACTGAGTCGAGCCGAGTAGGGCCTTGCTCAAGTTTGACTCATTTAATATCTAGTCGAGCTTCGAATTTTTTTATCGAATACTTTGATATTCACGAACTTTATCGAGCCTAAACGAACTTTCTAAATTTAGAATATATTTAAAATATTCATCATTATTTTGAAAGAAAAAGTTAGTTATTCCAAGATTAATATCATAGTCATGCTTAATTTAAAAGTTTTTTCATTATTAGAAAGAATTGTCATTATTGTTACTCTTAAATCATAAAAATAATACTTTTATAAAAATAATTATTTTATATTTCTTACTAATTATAGCTAACGAGCCTGCTCACGAGTCGAATATTATGATGCTCAAGTTTGGTTCGTTTAATAAACAAGCTCGACCAAACTTTTATCGAGTCGAGATCCGAGTAACTCACGAACAGTTTGGTTCATTTACATCCCTAATTAAATCAACTCTAATTAAAATATTTGCGAATTTACCAATATTTTTTTAACATGAATAAAATCATTTGATATGCTACGTGGGATGTCAAATGGCATTTAATTGTTAAATCATTAATAATTAACGACGTTAACTCGTTTTGATATGATTTATAGACGAAAGTAATAATTTAGACATTTTTAACTGATAACAATATATTAAGGTATATCACAAAAATATCAATAATTTAGAATATTATCCTCTATTTACCCTATAATTTGTATTGAAAAAATAATCTTCCACTTTAAGTTTATTATGCCATGACACGTGACACACCCATACAATTAATGATAAAGAGTATTGTACTATAATATTTCAAAAAAAGCAATAATAACAACGTTTCACACTTCCAGAATCTGTTGGACATAAATGTTTCAAACCAATTTTCTGAGAAGGACAATTCAATGCCTACCAACACTTTGCTCTTCTCATTTATTCAATTTCCCCTTCCCCTCTTTCGCTTTTCACTTCCATCCCATGATTTCTTCAATTCATTTTCTTTTACCATAATTCATATCATTACATCCACTTTTACCGCACATCCTCTTTTATTTTCAAAATATTATTTATCAGCTAAATTACATACTAATAAATATAAAAAAAGAACAAATATTTATCAAATTCATGTTAATCTTTTTATCACTTCAAACAATACTACTCCAAATCAAGAGTGATTTGAGAGTTGAATCCCACTACTAAAAAATTTAACTTATCTTCAAACTTTTACCTAAACTTCTGCAAGTGATGAAAACTTGACCTATAAATATGGCCTTCGATGTGGAGTTCTCATAGGGAATATATACAACCCCCCAAAGCTACCATTTCCATTACTGCAATCCCCTCCTCCCTGATAAAAGTGATAAAGATATCACAAAAAAAAGCTTAAATTCTTGCCCGCCCCCCCCCCCCCCCCCCCTCTCTGTCTTATATTGCTGGGCTTCTTTGGGTTTCCCTTTCTCATCTGTAGACTAGCAGTAACACAAACTCCTTTCCCCCCCTCTTTCACTTTTAGTATTTTCCTTCACTGTTTCAAACATAACCAAAGGAAAACTCCCCCATTTTACACTCCTTCCCCTTTAAATTCACCCCTTGCCCACCAATACTTAGAACCAAACAAAAAGCCATTCCACTATTCTAAATTCTTGATTCACAAGTCAACATTTTTTTTTTTTTGAGATTCTTGGCCCATGGATGTGAGCCTCATTATTTGTCAAGAACCCTGTTTTCATGTTACAGTGTAGTATATTTCTGTCAAAAAAATTACTCCAGATTCTGATAAAGACTGGATATATTTTTTTTTCTGTAGGAATTCAACGTTAGGAGGAGCCATGTCCCTGCATTCGGGAGCTGGGATTGCAATGGCGATGTTCCATTCTCACAGTGCTTTGACTCAGCAAGACAGGCTGGTCTGCTCCGGTGCAGCTACACTGTGGAGGAGCGTGACTTGTACGTCGCCGGTGATTTGTATGAAAACGATGTTGTCACTCCTGCTATGATAGTTGTACCTCGCCACGGAGTAAGGCCCACCAACTCCACATATTGCAACTTTAGACACGATATGATTATGAATTATGATGCATGATTACCTTTTTTCAAGGGAAAAAATTCAAGAAAGAAGGAAGGGAAAAAGAGTGGAAGCGTGGTGTGGGATTGTGAGCGTGAGTTGAAAGCACCACCACCGTGCCGGCGGCAGCCGCCTAAAGCCGTGGACGAAGACTTGTACAAGATCTCCCCTGACCTCCTTCGTGCTCAATCGAAAAGGGTAGCTCTTATATGTATAATTTACAACATTATATATAATTCTTGAATTAATTTCCACATTTTAATGCAGAGGAAAGCATGGGCGTTCTTCTCTAGCTGTGTTCCCCATATCTCTCCTCGAAAGCTCGTGGCCAGATCGTTAATGTGATCGATCAAACTCAATATCTTGAAGTTTCAAGTCAGCTTGTAAAAAACTAAAAAGAGTTCACTCATGCTATATTTGACTCTTGCTAAAATTGCTTGAAATATTTGTGTTTATTTTGCTGCGATTGTGCAAGTGGACAGAAATGGTGGTGGAAAAGGTGGGAGACGTGATGTTTATTCCGTGTTTGGAGAGAGAGTAAAGGAGTAAAGGTGAGGGAATTTGGTTCAGGTATACTCCCCTTTTGGCATATGCAAACTTCACTCTGCAAATATATCAACTAAAACGGTATTTTATCTCATAACCAAGTAAATATTGACTACCCCATTAATGACTTTCCGAGTAAGTCATCACAAAATTTCAAATACTTAATGAATAAAAAAAAAATAAAAAAATGATAGAGTCATGGAGAATGACTTTCACCTCCCGTGTGACTTAATGCTTTTTGAGTGTCATTATTGAATCATCCAATCACATGTTGCCATTTGGTAGCATTTGATTGAATGATTAAATATTATAAATAATAAAGTTATATCATTAATATTATGTATAATTTTTAATAAAAAAATGAAAAATTATATCAAAATTCATAATTTTTTTCTCTATAAATAAAGTCTAATATTGATATGAATCCACACCAAAATCAAGACTCTTTATTCTCTCTACATTTCTTTAGCTCCAATATATTTTCAAGTATTGGAAGTTATGAATTCAAACTATTTTTTCAATCCCCAAAATTATCCAAAGTCTTGTAATTTTTATTTGGTTGTTAATCTAAATTTTTCACTTATTTAAGTGTGCAATAGTGTATTTTTATCACAATTATAAATTTAAAATATAAATTATAAATATATATATATATATATATATTTGTTAATTATTTTAAACTTAATAAAAATTGATATTGATAATATATATTAAAAAGTAAAGTAAAAAGAAAATATAATTTAAGTTGGGTTATGATTGATGGGGTAGAAATTCGATTGGGTTGTGGGTTGTATAAGTGGAGGTGAGAGAAATTAATATTTTATGAAATGTTGGGTTGAGGTTGGGTTACGAATGAGGTAGCCTACAAGACTTGTTGTTTTCTAATATCTGATGTTGCCTCTTCAAAAACAAAAGCAAAAATATACTACATAGAAAATATTTTGGATTTGCCGGATCTCAGCATCAACATCTATTCGTTTGATTAAGTAACTAAAATTAATTGACATGCGGAAGTTATTACAAACCACGACGAAGTTAGTTAGGAATAACAATTCGTGCAGATCAGGTCCTTATTCTATCGATTCGTTAATTTTACAATCCGTTAAGGTATAATCCATATCCGATCCGTTAAGAAAATATTAAATTCGTATCCAAATCCAATCAAGTAGCCTCAAATCCAAATCTGAATCCAATCCGATCAATTATTCGATTAATTGGATCCGATAAAAATCTGATAACTATCCAATCCTATAACAATTCGATAATTAAAAAATTATGCAATAAAATTTGATAAAAAAAACATACTAATTTGGAAAAAAAATCTGCAATGAAAAATCAATATTTCATAAAATAACCTAAAACTAAAAATTAAAATATTATATTTAAATGATATTATTAATTTATCCCTCCGTCCCTTGGCATTAGTCTCATTTGTTTTTGGCACAGTTACCAATATTTGTGAGTGTAGTGGAATTATTTTATTGGTGTGAGGAAATTTTTTTCCATTTTAGGAAATGAGACTAATTCCGCGGGACAGACGAAAATGGATAATGAGACTAATGCCAAGGGACGGAGGGAGTATTATATTTAAATCAATTTATAAAAATAACAATAATTTTATACTAATTTATTAATGGATATTCGAATTTGATTCGATTAACGGATTATCCAATACAACCCAAATTCAATTCGAATCTGATTTAAAAAAAATATGTTCTTATTGTGTCAATCCGATAACGATCTGTATCCAAGAAAGCTCAATCCGTATTCATTATTATTAAGAAATAAAATCTATATATATACTAATTAAGAGTAGTCATCTACTCGATAATCTGAGCCGCGTAACTTTTAAATTAATGTATTGCATTTTATATATAAAAAAATAAAAAAAATTACACTCTCACCCCGATAACATCCACATAAATAATAAAAGTATATTTAAAAAAATACCAATATTTCGTTACTAATTCATACACTTATATCTTAAATACATAATTTATTTTTAAAAATTATGATCCATACCAAATTTTATTGTATACAAGAAACTTAAATTTATATCAAGAAAATCTTTTAAAAGTTATAATATATGGTTTATTTTATTTATTATACACTTTAATGTTATGTATATAATATATTTATAATCATTAGAATATTTATATTAATAAATATTTCCGTGCAACGCACGAGTGAAATTCTAGTATATGCTAATTAAGAGTAGTTATCTACTGTTGAGCGGCAAAACTACCGCCTAAAATTTCATCCACATGCAACAAACTCAATATAAAAAATTATCCCATCATTCATCTCAATAAATAAATTGTCACATCAATTACTTGAAAAAACATCAGCACACATGCCAATCTTTTCTACATACTTTCTCGCATATACGTTTTTTAAAAATAGTACTGCTATACCATACACCAATAAGTAATAACCAGCAGGCCGGTCCTGAGGCCGTGCGAGAGGTGCGCCGCACTGGGGTCTCAAAAATTTAGGGGCACCTTTTTTTATGATACTATGTTAATAGTAATATGTTATTAATTATTTTCAATATAATTTGTTAAGAATTGTGTTAATATTAAACAAATAAATTGATCTTTAGTTCTACTAAAATAAAATAATACATAAGTTAAATTTATATAAGTCGGAGATTTAAAATATATGATAAGATGTCAAAATACTTTTGTTCATAATATTATATTTACTGTTTGGTTACTATAGAAAAAAGTGGTAACAACGATTAGCCTCCTTTAAAGATTTCATAGAATTATTTTCATTTCTAATACTACTTATTCGAAATAGTTAAATAGTAACATAAGACTTTAATAATTTAAAGTTATTTATTTCGTTTAAGGCCTAAATTTTTTTTAGGAAATAAATTTTGAAAATATTTTCTTCAAAAAATAATAAGAGAATCATCTTTAAACTCTCACAATTCGAAGCAAAAAATACAATGTTTTTTGCGATTCGAAACTTTATATACAAATCTGAAATAATAAAAATGATATTAACATGTCTTTTATATTAAGATTAAATTTCATGAGCATTTTTATTATAATGTTAAGAAAGGGGCATTATTTATGTTCTTCACACAGGGCTTCCGAAATTACAGGGTCGGCCCTGATAACCAGCCTTCATCAACAATTATAATATTTAATGTTTAATATTTATTAAAATTTTAAAATATAATTTATATTTTAGACTAATAAAACTTTGAAAACCACTCTACAGAAATCTAACTATGAAAACCTTTTTTTTCTTCTAAAATTGAATTTGTTCAGATTACGGAGCCCCGAGAACTAAAGATAGATATAAATAGGAAATGACATAACAGGGTTAAAAAAATGAACGAATAGCCAACTATAATTATAATGAATCGAACTGAATTGACTACAAAAGATGTTTAGGATCTTTGAGCTTTGATAGATTAGAGCTTTTTCTAAATTCTAGTTGTCGTCCCCCTCTTGATGTTTTGAAGAGATATTTATAAGAAGTGACTTGCTCTAGGGTTTTCCGTGCTGCTCTCAACTGTTTGGAGTTGAGCCCGCAAATTTCGGAACAGTTCGTCAACGTGGTGGTTTTGGCGGTTCCGATATCCTCGCGAAGTAATTGTTGGTGCGTCCGTTGGCTTTCGACCGTTGAGTGATTGAGGTTTCGGCTTGAGATCTTCGTATCGAACTTCTCTTCGGCTCATGTAGGTGCCAATGGCCTTAATCGAACTTCTCTAAATAATTATCGAACTGCTTTCCATTCGAACTGCTCTTCGCTACAGCAGAAACACAGCTCAAACTGGGTCTTTTATCCTTATTGGGCTCAAAGTGCTGCTAGTTTGCTGTCGGGCTCTAGCCTGGCGCGTCTGTTGGGCCGGATCTGATTCGTATCACCAATAATAGCCCCTTTGACTTGGCTGGTCAGGACTGCGATGACCTGTTAAGTCAAAAATAGTGATCGAACTTAGCTTGATTTGCTTCCCAGGTTTTGGCCCTTCGAACTACCTTAGAGGTTGTCCGACTTTATTCTGGGTCACCTCTTCGGCTCGGGGGACCGATTCCTCTGTGGGGGTCCCCACCCGCGCAGCCCCGGGAAGCTACTGCGGATGCCGATCACTGCGGGCCCAAATCTGCGGTGCTAATTTGGGCAGTTCGGATTCTGCCTTTTTATTTTTGCCCACCTGGTGAGCCCCTTGTAAGCATTTTGGTCCCACGTTTCGGGGTCTTTGTTTGATATATGATTTGTATCTGGGTGTATAGCCCCGGACGTATCGTCCCTTTGTGGGAATGCTCGTCGCCGGTCGCTTTTTGCGGACTCCTTTTTGGCGAGCTACTTTTATCGAGCTTCTTTTTTGGGTTTGAGATTTGGGCGGCAAAAGCCAGTGGCAGTTGTGTAATTATCGCAAAAATCGGGGGTGGTTTGGAGAAGTTGAGGGGGCGTCTGACTTATAACCGTCGTTTGGGATGCGCGCCTCTTACTTCTTCCCACACAATCATCTCTTCTCTCTTCTGAGCGATTCACGACGAGTCTTTATTCCGTTTTCCGGTGATTAAAGCTCGTAAAAAGCTGCAACTTGTTGATCGGACTTCCTTTCTTCCGAAGGTAACGTGTTTTATCTCGTCCCTCATTCGTTTTGCGTTGATCATTCGCGGGGATCCCCTGCCTAGAATTTAGGTTTCAGACGGGGAGTAGGGCTGACCGGGGCTCTCATCTCCCCTCTTTTTCTACATTTTTAGGTTAATCTTTATTTTGGACTTGATTATTTTCAATGGGTTCTTCATCTCCTGATTCTCAAAATCGTGAGGGTCCCGAGGGGGAAGACGTGAACTCGACACCCCCTTTCACTCCATCGCCGCCAAGGGTTTATAATGCCTAGGATTTCGTGGGCCCGGACTGGGGCTTGGTGTTTCAGGGCCCGGAGTTGCCGGGGCCGAGTGGGGCGGTGATTCTATCCGACGAGGGCTCTGATTCGGATCCACACGACCATCAAGCTTTATCGGAGGCTTTCCGGGGGTTAGATCGGTCTCTGGCTGTTGACGAGGCGTCTGGCTCAGGAAGGCATCCGACAGAGGCGGACCTCGTGGAGCCGGAAATTGCCGGCGATTACGTTCTTCCTTCCGATTGGAGGACCCACCGCGTCCTTGGGGCCGCGTCCACGGTGACCAAGGAGATGATGAAAGCTCTCGCTATCTCCGTCCCGTGCAATGGGGTGAAGTACTCGGTGCCTCGCTCTTCCAACAGATGCTTCGACCCGCCGTCGGGGTTCACAGCCTTCTACACGGCGGCCATGGAGAATGGGGTGGGCCTTCCTGTGCACCCTTTCTTTAGCGAGGTGTTAGGGTCGTATAACCTTTCTCCCTTCCAATTGTCCCACAATGGGTGGTGTCATCTGGTTGGGGTGTTGTTGGTGTGGCTCGACTTGAATCTGGGACTTCCTACCGTTCGCGAGTGGCACCACATGTACCGAATAAATCAGAGCCCCGACAAACATTACTACTATTTCACACGCTGGTCCCGTGGGAAGTCGACGCTAATAAAGAAGGCTCCGACCAACTCCCCGGGGTGGTGGACGACGTTCTTTTATTTGAAGTTGGGCGAAGGAGCCCCCGAGTTTCTTTGTCAGGGGGAATTCCGACTAGTGCGTCGACAGTTTCTTCACGATCTTTGTGGTTCGCTTCATGTCGGTTCTAACCCTTTATTTATTTTGCAGATCCTCCTCAAACAGATCTCACAGCCGAGGAAAAGGCTCGGGTGGATCGAGCTTACGACGTATCAGAGAGCGACCGTCATTGGCCGATCGTAAGGAACAGTAGGTCGATCACCGCGGAGGCCATCTTCGACAGCAAGCTACGAGCCACCCCTTTTACCGAGGAGATAACCCGATCTCGTCGCCCTCACGTGTCTGTTGATCGGGTCGTGGAGGCCCTCCGCGAGAAGAAAAGAGTGAGATAGGAGGAAAAAGCCCGACGATGTCCTCCGAAGCGCCCGAATCTGGAGTCTGGGAACCAGGTTCCTCCCCCGCCTCCTCCACCTCCTTTCAGGGCTTCGGGGGAGACTACGGCCGAAGATGTCTGCCCCTCGGCCCGCCATGATGCCCCGCAAGGAGTCGAGGATCGTGGTAGGCGCAGCGCGAAAGAGCCGGAGCAATCTGGGCGCCGGAGGCGTCATCGCTCCCTAGAGCACGAGACGCGCCGGGAGGATCTCGGCAAATCCGTCGTTGTATCCGCCACGCCTCCAGACGCACCGGTGGATACATTCCTGGTTCGCGCGCGCCAATTATTGCTGTATCCTCAAGTCGTGGACCAGGCAGGGACTGCTCAGGCGCGCCTGGCTCGCTATCAGCTTCGCCAGCTTCAGGTATCATCCTTAAGATTACCTTTTACTCTTGTACTGTTCTGAATTTTATTGTGGGCGCAGGCCCAGGTAGAGCTCGATGCCATTCGCCGCGAGCTCGACGTATTTGATGACAAATGCGTTGGGGAGATCTACCAACTTCTCAAGGAGCAGGACTCCTTAAAGAAGTACGTGGACTCGCAGAACGAGAAGCTTGATCAGGCTGAGGAGAGGGTGGCCGCGGCGGAGGCGAAGGCGAAGACTGCGATGAGGGAGGCCGCTGCTACTCAAGCAGAGCTCAACGATGCCCGAAGGGCGGCCTCCGAGGCTAAGGCGGATGTGGCGAGGCTGGTTGCGGACCTAACGGTCCGGAACGATCAACTCCTCTCCCTCGACTCTAGGCTTAAGATGCAGCGCAAGAGCTACGTGGATGAGGTGGCGAAGTACCAAGAGCGAATTGCCCAGATGCAGACGGGCGAGGGACTTGATTTTGACGTGCTCATCACCTCGCCGCATTTTACTGAGACGTACGAGGTACACTTCGAACTCTATTCCTTCGCCTTACTTCCGTTTGTTCTTATCTAACCTCCTAGTAGACTCTCGCCGAGGAGGTCGAAAGTGAGGTCCGGGAAAGGATCTCCAAGAAGTTCCCGGACCTCGACCTCAGCGTCTTGGATGAGCCTGAGCCGGAGGAGGAGTTGGAGCGTGATCGTGATCAGGAGCAGGAGCGGGAGTCCGTTCAACAGAATGCGGAGCAAGCTCAGAAACAGCTCGAGGATTCCTCCCAGGAGGTCGGTGGCGAACAAAGGCAGGATAGCTCGACATCTTGTTTGACCCCGACTTTAGCCGAAAACTCCGGCCCGACCCCGGACGAGTCCGCAACCGCTTAGCCGTTTCTTTGTTAAAAGCATTTTTAACTTCTGCACAAACAACTTTATTTTTCTGCTCTTTTATTTTCGAAGTACTTCTATGAATGGGTCTTTTTCTGTTTCTCGTTTGTTTGTATGACTTGCTCGATGTATTTATTCTGCAAAACGGTAGCGATGAGGGCGTCGCCCCTCCGATGCTTAAGTCAGTAATCATATTAAGAAAATAAATAAACAATAAAAGAAAATAAGATGAAGTTAGGAAACGTTATCTGAGGTGGACTCAGGCCGTTCTTCATTGTTGAGGACCTCTATAGTGGGTCGTGTAAACCTGTCAATAAACTCGTGAGGGGTTGGGCGATGCTCCTCCGACGCTCAAGTTAGTGCATGCTCGAAAAATTAATGGGTATCAAAATTGCAAGAATAGGGTTTTAGAAGAGCGTATCTGGGAGATCGAGTTCATCGACCTCGTTCCTTTAGAAATAGTACTTTTTAGGTGTTTGACGTTCCAGCTATTTTCGATCTCTCTCCCGTCATGATCCTCTAGGTGGTAGGCACCTCGACCTACAACCCTGGTAACCTTGTAGGGACCCTCCCATGTCGGTGCGAGTTTCCCTTGGCTCTTATCCTTAGTGTTTTGAAAGACTTTTCTGAGCACCCAGTCTCCTTCCCTGAAAGTGCGCATACGGACCCTCTTGTTGAAGAATCTTTCGACCTGCATTCTTCTTTGGGCCATGCTTAGTAGTGCTTGGTCCCTTTGTTCGTCGAT
Source organism: Plectranthus barbatus (assembly GCA_026898455.1). NCBI lineage: Eukaryota > Viridiplantae > Streptophyta > Magnoliopsida > Lamiales > Lamiaceae > Plectranthus > Plectranthus barbatus. The sequence continues at coordinate 262,786 of JAPKLW010000827.1, forward strand.
TAATTCCAGATTTCTTATCAGTTTCTCGTTGTTTTCTGCTTCCTGACAGGTTTCTACCCGTATACTCCCACCTCGAACTTCTGCTGGGATAACCGCTTTTTCACCGTAGGCTAGTGCAAATGGCGAACTTCCAGTTGAAGTTCTAGGAGTGGTCCGATATGCCCATAGGACTCCGGGGAGTTCTTCTACCCATTTCCTTTTGTGGGCTTCGAGCCTCCTCTTCATTGTGGCCATGATCGTTTTGTTTGTTAACTCGGCCTGCCCATTAGCTTTGAGGTACCTTGGCGTGGAAAATACCAACCTGATGTTGTATTGGTCACAGAACTCTTGCACTTTTTGTCCCGTGAACTGGGTTCCGTTATCTGTCCTTATCTCTTTTGGTACCCTGAATCTACATAGGATGTGAGTCCATAAGAATTTGATCACTTCCTGCTCTCTCACGTTGGCGAAAGCTTCGGCTTCGACCCACTTTGTAAAGTAGTCGGTGGCCACCAAGATATATTCCTTTTGTCCGACTTCTTTTAGCAGTTTTCCTACTATGTCCATCCCCCAAGCCATGAAGGGCCAGGCCGCGATCGTGGCGTGGAGTGGTTCTGCATGGCTTTGGTTAGTCACTTCGAACCTCTGACAGGCCTCGCAACTTCGTACATAGTTTTTGGCGTCCTTCCGTATTGTAGGCCAATAGAACCCAGCGGATATAATTTTGTGCGCCAGTGGTTGAGCCCCTTGGTGACTCCCGCAGTCTCCTTCATGTATCTCCATGAGGATGGCTTGTCCGGCGACGGGCTCGAGGCATTTGAGTAGTGGCCCTTCGACGGACCTCCTATATTGGTTTTCTTTGTAAATAGTGTATTTGGCTGATGCCCGGCTAATGCGCATAGCCGCTGTTCTATCTGTCGGTAGGATGTCGTTCGCAAGGTACTTCATAATCGGTTCTATCCATGACTCACCGATTGCAAGGTCCAGGATTTCGACTGTCCTGGGAGTGATCGGCTCTTCAGCCCAAGATATGACGATGGGCTTGCTTTGCCTTGTTGGCTTGGTGGAGGCTAAGTTTGCTAGCGCGTCAGCTTCAGCATTTTCTTCTCGTGCTATGTGCTTAATTTCGCACTCGTCGAACTCTTTTCTCACTTCTCGTGCGATGTCATGATATTTTTGGAGCCGGGGCTCTTTGACTTGGAAGTGATCCTCCATTTGCATCACTACTAGCTGCAAATCTCCGTGTACTTAGAGGCGTCGAGCCCCCAGTTCCTTTGCGAGCTGCATACCTCGAATTAATGCTCCATACTCAGCCTCGTTATTGTTTGCTTCGAAATTTAGCCGGATGGCTCTTTCAAACATTTCTCCCCATGGGCTTAGTAGCCTAATACCTGCTCCGTTACCGTACATGTTACTCGATCCATCTACTTGGAGAATCCACGGCTCCTTCGCCGATTCGCCGACCTCCTAGCTTGCGATCTCTTTCTCTGTGTCCATTTGAAGTCCCGATGTAAACTCTGCTACGAAATTCGCCAGCACTTGTGATTTGATCGTTGTACGAGGCTCAAACTCGAGGTCGTAGCCTCCTATTTCCACTGCCCACTTTAATAATCTGCCTGACAGGCTGGGTTTTGATAACACAGTTTAGAGTGGGTAGGACGTCATCACTTTGACGGGGTGTGACTCGAAGTAGGGTCGCAGCTTCCTCGTCGCTACTACTAGAGCTAGCGCTAGCTTCTCCAGCGCCGTGTATCTTGTTTCTGCGTCAAGTAATGGTTTGCTTGCATAGTGCACGGGATGTTGTTTCCCTGTCACTTCTTTGACCAGGACTGCTGCAAGGGCGTGCTCGGACACGGACAGGTAGAGTAGTAGAATTTCTTCTTTTTCGGGCTTGGACAATAGAGGCGGACTGGTCAAGTAATCCTTTAAGCGCTCGAGTGCCTTTGCGCATTCATCTGTCCACTCAAACTTCTTCCCTTTCCAAAGCACTTGGAAGAACTCGTGAGTTCGATCGGAGTATCTTGAAATGAAGCGGCTGAGGGCCGCTAACCTGCCCGTGAGTTTCTGAACCTCTTTCAGACTTCGAGGATGCGCGATCTCCTTGATTGCCCTTATCTGTGATGGGTCAGCTTCAATTCCTCGACTGGTCACTACGTGGCCCAGGAATTTTGCGGAGCCCACCCCTAAGGTGCACTTCGCTGGATTCAATTTCATCTTGTATTTGTTGAGCACTTCGAAGGCTTGCCGTAGATGGTGTACGTGATCTTTAGCGTCCTTCGACTTTACTAGCATATCATTTATGTAAACCTCCATTGTTTTTCCTATAAGTGGCCCAAACATCTTGTTTACTAGCCTTTGATAAGTGGACCCCGCGTTCTTGAGACCAAATGACATGACTTTGTAACAGTAGATTCCCCTGTTTGTCATGAAGGCGGTTTTCTCTTGGTCTTCGGGATGTATTAGAATCTGATTATATCCCGAGAATGCGTCCCTGAAGCCCAGCAGTTCATGCCCCGCAGTTGCATCGACGATGCAGTCGATATAGGGCAGTGGATATGGATCTTTGGGACATGTTTTGTTTAGGTCCGTGTAGTCTACACATACACAATTCTTCCCGTTCTTTTTCTTGACTACCACGACATTGGCTAGCCATGTTGGGTACTTTACTTCTCTTACGGACCCAACGTCAAATAGCTTCTGTACTTCTTCATTGATTGCCTCATTTTTCTCGGCTGGGAACTTTCTCCTCCTTTGTTGTACGGGTTTGTGGTTCGTATCGACCTGTAACTTATGCATCATTACCTCTGGATTGATCCCTACCATATCTCTGTGTGACCATGCAAAAGTAGTTCGCTCTGAACTGAGGAATTCAATCAGTTGCGTCCGAACTTCTGGCTCCAATCCGGCGCCAATGTTCGTCTTTTTCCCTGGATCAATTGGATCAAGTTCCACTTCCTCCGTTTCTTTTGACTCTCCTGCTGGGGGTAACGGTTCGTTTCTAGCGAAGTGTTGCTGGGCGCATACTACCTTGAAGCTTGCACAATAACACTCCTTAGCGGCGTTTTGTTCGCCTCGAATTGTACAAACTCCCCCTGCGGTTGGGAACTTGACCACTTGATGAAATGTTGAAGGAACTGCCTTCAATTGATGCAACCATGGTCGCCCTAACAGGGCATTATAGGCGCTGGGAGCATCGACGACCATGAATGACACATTGTAATGCGTCCCTCCGCAGTATGTCGGCAGCATCACTGTTCCGACAGTCATTTGGATACCCCTGTTGAACCCGATTAATGGGGTCTGCGAGCGAATGATTTTCTCCTCGGGGATCTTCATCTCCCTCAGTGCATGCATAAACAGTATGTTAGTCGAACTCCCGTTATCGACCAGGATCCTCTTCACGAGGCAGTTCGATATTAATAATGATATTACTAGGGGTGGTGACCCGGGTTTTTACGCGGGGCCACGGCCTCTTCTCGGGTCAGCAATCTGGCTTTCTTGGCAGCGGACCTTGTGATACCACTGATCTCGGATCCCTCGGTGATGCAGTTAATGGTTCGAACCAGCACCGGGGATTTCGTTACATCTGCCTTTGCGGGTCCTGGTTCGTTGATTTATTTCTCCCTAGTCCATGTCTTCTTTCCCCGGTCCGACAGATATTCGGCCAAGTACCCTTTCTTCAGGAGCTCTACCACTTCGAGCCGTAGGGCTCGGCAATCTGCGGTGGTATGGTCGTGATCATTATGGAATTCGCAGAACTTCTGCACATCACGCGAGGTAGGATCAGCCTTCATCTTTTGAGGCCACTTCACCTTCTCAGGCATTCTTCGGAGCACATTCTGAACTAGATTAGCGGGCGCGATCGAAAGTGTGTACTCCGGGACATATGGACCGAGGTGATTAACTTGCGGTGGCTTGCTATAAGGGTGCGACCTGGGGGGACGTCTATCCCGCTGCTCCCGACGGCCTTCCTCACGCGCGCTAGGCCTCTCGCTGCTACGGCGTGCTCGCCGGTAAGGCTCATCCTCTTCCCACTTGATGAGCGCCCATGCGCGGTTCAGGGTGTCGTCCATTGTTTGGCAGGGGTAGATAGAGAGTTCGCGGTATAGGTCGGAGTCTATGTCGAGGCCCTTCGTGAAGGCTCGCACGGCAGTGCTATTTGGACAATTGGGCACCGCGACCAGTTCTTTGTTAAATCGTGACAAGTATGCCCTCAGAGATTCGCCTGGCCTCTGGATCACCGCATAGAGATCATTTGGGTGCTTATCGAGGCGCCTGCTGCTTGAATACTGTCGCAAGAACAGCTGGTGTAACTTTGCAAAAGTAGAGATCGAGCTTTGGGGCAGGTTGATAAACCACTGAAGAGCGGGCCCCGTTAAGCTCGACCCAAAACTCTTACACATACAAGCTTCCATTTGAGCCCCCAGAATTGCTAGGGCCAACATCTTCTGCCGATATACGGCGATGTGGTTCTATGGATCTGAAGTTCCGTCATAGAGGACGAAACTGGGTGGGGCGAACCTGGGTGGAAGCTCGGCCCCGGCGATATCATGCGAAAAAAGAGACTCCGGGTAGCTCTCGCGAGGGATTGTCTTCTCTGGGGCGGGAAGTCCCGGGATTCTGGAGAGTAAGGACTCGAAATAGCCGAGCCTCTGCTCGAACCGCCGCTCGATCTGCTGGATGGCTTGCAACTCCAACCGACTCAACTGGCCGATCTGGTTTCCAAGATCAGGCCGGGGGGTTACCGGGTTCCCTGGGGTTCTCTCGATGGTCGCCCCTTTAGTACGATCGAACTCCATTTCCAAACTCCTCGTGGTGTTCTTTTCTACACTTCGAGGCTCCTCGACAATCGGTTGCTTGCTGCTATTCTGCAACTGCAGCCTTCGATTTTCCCTTTCGAGGAGTTCGTACCTCATCGCCATCTCTTCCATCGCACTCCTCGCACTCTGCACCTGTGTCACAAGCCTCGATACATGCGGATCTGCCAGAATATTTGGTGTTGGCGGCAGGAATGTCAGTTCTCCAAGTGGTGTGGCATCGAATGCCTTCATCAGATCATTGACCGTCCCTTCTGAACCGGGGAGGCGCGGGTTCCCACTACTGGTCTGGGGGACTCACCCTCTTCCGGGTGTTACTGGAGTACCCTGCCCTATTCCTGCCAGTGCTTCTCGGCTTATTCCTGAGTTGGATCCCCTTCCTTTACCCTCTGGTGGGGCAACTTTCTTGCCATCAACTTCGCCGGAACTATTATTTCCAGGATCATCAGCCATTCCCTACAGAGAAAACACAGAAATTGTTCCCGAGGCCCCACGGTGGGCTCCAAACTGTTGAGGGTGAATTTGTTCAGATTACGGAGCCCCGAGAACTAAAGATAGATATAAATAGGAAATGACATAACAGGTTTAAAAAAATGAACGAATAGCCAACTATAATTATAATGAATCGAACTGAATTGACTACAAAAGATGTTTAGGATCTTTGAGCTTTGATAGATGAGCGATTTTTCTAAATTCTAGTTGCCGTCCCCCTCTTGATGTTTTGAAGAGATATTTATAAGAAGTGACTTGCTCTAGGATTTTCCGTGCTGCTCTCAACTGTTTGGAGTTGAGCCCGCAAATTTCGGAACAGTTCGTCAACGTGGTGGTTTTGGTGGTTCCGATATCCTCGCGATGTAATTGTTGGTGCGTCCGTTGGCTTTCGACCGTTGAGTGATTGAGGTTTCAGCTCGAGATCTTCGTATCGAACTTCTCTTCAGCTCATGTAGGTGCCAATGACCTTAATCGAACTGCTCTGGATAATTATCGAACTGCTTTCCATTCGAACTGCTCTTTGCTACAGCAGAAACACAGCTCGAACTGGGTCTTTTATCCTTATTGGGCTCAAAGTGCTGCTAGTCTGCTGTCGGACTCTAGCCTGGCGCGTCTGTTGAGCCGAATCTGATTCGTATCACCAACAATATACAATTCTTAAGAATTTTTGCTTTTTAGTATGGTTTTAGTCAATTAATAACACATCGGCCATATATATTTTATACTGCGTAAATTTAAATCTCCCATCCTAATATCTCAATTCAAATTGGAATACATAATTTATTGTATACAAACAATGCATTTGATTCACTTACACTCTGAATTGAGATACATAATCTTAGAATCATTCATATTAAAATAATTGGTTTGTTTAATTTGACGATTTGGAATTCTAATTCAACAATTATAGTTGAAACATCAAATAATTCTTATCTTGAAAGAATATATTTGTGAAACAAATAATTTATACATTAATGAAATAATTTTAGAATTTTAACAATAAAACAATTGATAATAATCTATAATATTATAACCAAAATGAGCTCATAAAAATATATAATCAAGAAAAACAATTACGTTAAACATGAGTGATGTTATTCAATATAATATGACAGTTAACTGAATTTTAAATAAAAACGTAACTTACATATTATTTATATTAATAAATAGTAATATGATGAACAAATCATACATTCAAATATTTTAAAAATATTATATTATACAATATTATAATTTAATATAATATATAATTTAAATAATAAAAAAATGATTCGGTCTAGCCTAAAAAACCAATTTCCTTCTACAAACTATCGGTCAAATTAAATTATATAGTTTGAAAAAATGGTCCAGTTCGATCAAGATTTAGCCATAAAACCAGCTAAATTGACCAATTTTATTTTGATTCGGTTGATTTGATCGGCTTTGATCAAATTGAGTTCATCCCTAATTATAATCACCCATTACTTAATAATTACATTCATTACTTACAATATAAACTCACCAATATCAAATCAATACTAAAAATGTAATACTTCTATCAATGTAATTACAAGTTAGTAATAATAGCAAGCAATTCAAAATTATTTTGCGATATTTAAAAAATAAATTATGTTGCTATCAAATCTGGCCGTCCAAACTCAGTGCTATGACGACCCCCCAGTAACCAAAAATCCAACGGTAGATCTTTATCCTAAAAGGGAGCACTAAACTCTTCCCGCTTCGAATCGCAAAACCCTCGCACCATGTGTGGAAGAGGAAGGTGTACTCTGCGGCCCGATGGCTTTTCTCGGGCCTGCCATCTCAGCTCTCGCCCCCTCCGTCACCTTCATATGGATCGGTATAACGTCCTATGATTTCATTGATTTTTGTTTGACGGAGGAAAAGAAATGTTTATTTTGGGATCTATTTAGGTTTCGGCCGTCATACAACGTGGCTCCAGGGTTCAGCGTGCCGGTTGTCCGACGAGACGACGGCGGAGATGGTGGCGACGGCATGGTTTTGCAGTGCATGAAATGGGGGCTGGTTCCTAGCTTCACTAAGCAAAATGATAAAATCGACCACTTTAAGATGGTAATGTGTTTTTACTAAGAAGTGAGAATCTCCAATCACATTTATGTGTATGCATTGGAGGGAGAGTTTGAAGGTTCTCGCGAGATTCCTTTTCCCCAGTGAAATTGAACCTAAATATGATTGAGGTATGCAGCATGCTGGTTTGTGATGTGATTTTCATTTACAGTTCAATGCCAGGAGCGAGTCTATAAGAGAAAAGGCTTCTTTTCGTCGACTTCTTCCCAAGAACAGGTGCTTGGTGTCGTTTGAAGGGTATGCTCTCTGCAAATCCCTTTCTGTCTACTTTCATATTGCTTTGTATCATTATATGCAATGTTTTGAAAGGGTAAAGTGATACTTCTGGTTTTTTGTTATGGAAAGTTATATGCTTGCCAAATTCCAAGTGATATCCGAGAGATTATGTTGATACATAATTGTAGCTTCATTAGTTCAATTACCTCTAGTTTTTAGATGAGCAAGTTTTGTTTTCAGTTTCTATGAATGGAAAAAGCATGGGACAAAAAAGCAACCTTACTACATACATTTTAAGGATGGTCGCCCATTGGTTTTTGCTGCTCTCTTTGATTCTTGGAAAAGCGCACAAGGTGAAAATGCGAGTTTTACATTTTTTTTTCCAGATTCTTCTGTTGAGTTTTGAGCCCTTTCTCCGTACTATTTTCCCATTCATTTTGCAGGAGAAGTTCTGTATACCTTCACCATTATCACGACCTCATCGTCACCATCTCTGGAGTGGCTTCATGGTTTGTAATTCACATCTCTTAGATCTTACTACTTCATGTCTCTACATTTGTATTTTCAACCAAAGATTGATTCTGTTGTCATTACAGACAGGATGCCTGTTATCTTGGGCAACGAAGAATCAACTGATTCTTGGCTTGATGGTTCTTCATTATCCAATCTTGACAAGATTCTCAAGCCATATGAAGAAACAGATTTGGTAAGCACCCAAATTCTCTGTTTTTTGTCCTCTGTGATACCTGAACCATGATTTGAAAGAAACTGGCCTTTTGGACAGGTCTGGTATCCAGTGACGCCTGCTATTGGCAAGATTTCTTTTGATGGACCAGAGTGTATTAAGGAGGTAAACTCTTGAATCTTTAACAACATGGGCTGGATATAATGTTTGGCAACCAGTTGCATTTTATTCGTTGCATTCGGTAAAGCACAGATACAGGTAAAATTGGAGGAGACCAAGACAATCTCACAGTTTTTCTCAAAGAAACAAGTGGGTAAACTGGATGAACCAAAACTTGAAGAAGCTCCAATGACGGAAGAGCTCCAGGAATGTAGTGCAATAAAAAGTGAGAAAGAAGAACATGAATATCAATCAGCACCTATTGATAGAGAAGAACCAAAGAAAGAGGAACCGGTTGGAAGTAATGATGAGAAACCGGTGAAAGAGGAGCCTGAATGCCAAGAAGAAGATGCTTCAAATATAGAGGATAGTGATACCACAAATAAAGAGAAGCACAATGATGTGGAACTGTCTGGTCATGCGAAGCCATTTGCTAAAGAAACTGAAAGGCTGCATATGAGTCCAGTCAAAAAGAGAAGAAAGGGGGCCAACAACAACCAACCAACGCTCTTTTCTTACTTTGGGAAGAATTAATGACTAGTTCGTCCACAGGTATGTTGTATTAGCACATCATCCTATGTATATAAACGCTTATATAGGATATTTTAGCTAGAAAGGCTGATGTTGTAGGCTACACAACTAGAGAATTTTGTGTTAGGCTGTTTGATGGTTTAGTCTTCCTCTAGTTTCTATCGAATGCTTGAAGAAGCACTAGGGTTTTGATCATCTCTCTAATGTTTCATGTGTGTATTACTATGAAATCATGAAGATTAATTTGTCTTCCATTTCAGCAAGTCTTGAATTGATTATTGAATTTGGACTATGTTTATAGGCCTTCTGATGAATTAATCAGAAACAGAATGATCTAAGTACAACAAGTACTAAACTCAAGAATCATCGATTTATCATTTCTCCAAAAAAACAAATCATAAATTTGTCTTAAAAGAAGGTTGGCATGCAGCATCTTTACATTCTATTCTATCATGCAAAACAGAATAAAAAAGCTAATACGCAAAACTGCATTCATAAAAAGTGGCTCCAGAATACTTCACTAAACTATCAATTCTCATGAAACCAATAATGGCGTTTCAATTAAATCAATAAGGTTTAACCCCCGCCTGTGCATTCTATTCTCATTGAATGTTTTTTTTTTTTTGGCAAAACTTTCAAATCTACTATAAACTATATTATTTGTTTCAAATTTAGTACAAACTATTATCTTTTATAATTAAATAATCAAACTATAAGCAACTATATAAATATAGTATATAATCCACTTTATTTACTAGAAACATATAACATTATAAATGAATAGGGGATTTCCCGCTAGCACAATTAATTTTTTCATTGCCGGAAAAATAAATTATATTCTATATTCTGTATAGTTTCTAATAGTTTAATCATTTAATAGGAAAAGATGACAGTTTGTACTAAATCTAAAAAAATTGCATAATTTGTACTAGATTTGAATTTTTTTTTAAAAAAGAATATAATCTCAACCTCCTATTCTACTACATTCACCATTCCAATTTCCATATAAATTAGGTAAACATTTCTCCATCTACTATTTTATTTTAATGTAATTAAATTCTCCCATCTGTCTAAATGAATATCAAATTCTCATTAACCCATAAATTTGTTAGTGGGATGGGAGATAAATACTCCCTCCATTCTATTTAATTAGGTAATTTTTTTTTTTTCAATTAGGTATCTTTCTTTTTTTGGCAAAAATTAATTAACAATTAAATTTTTTAATAACTTAATTAGGATTAATAAATTACATTAATTGAATCCAATTTTTTTCAAAAAAAAACCATCACAACTAAATATAAAAGCAATTATAAAATGAGATATTAAATAATTTAATCACTTTTCTCTACTTTATTACCAAATATAATTAACTACTAAACACAAGCTCTGAAATGTTTTTGATAAATTTTTTAAAAGATATAGTGTATTTGTTACATTTCAATCATAACTTAAGAAAACTTCAAATTTAAATCCTCGACAATTGACAACTGCAAAGATGGAATTGATTAAAACACTTCAACGCCAATAATTTCATTTGTTCTTCTTTTTCTTTTACTCAATATATGTAAATCCCCCAAAATGGTTTGTGATACATATATTTTTCATCTTTTATTGAATTTTACGAAAATGATTGGATGAGTTTTCCTTTAAAGAAAATCGATGTTCACTTTCTTTTTTAAATGTTTTTCCAAAACATTTTTACATGGATATAATATTTAAATTATTTTAAATAGAAAATGTTTTTATAATATATATAATATGACATCATAAGTAGCATTTTTATTTGATGAAATGAATTTCCAGCAATTACAATCAATTTTATGTTGATGGAAAAGATTTTGATTCTAGATTTGTGTAGTTTCTGAAAATTTGATTATTTAATTAAAAAAATAGTAGTTGTATTAGATTTAGAAAAAAAGTTCATAGTTTTTAGTATAATTATAGTTTCGTCCTTTAAATATGTAAAAATATTTATTTGTTTAAAAAATATAAAACATCATGTCCCATAATAGTAAAAGAAAGAAGTTTGTATCATAAGAAAAGCAAGAATAGTTAAATTATTCAAATCAATAAAGTTTTATCAATAAAATATTTTATTTTCAATCAAATATCTCATATTTGTCATATTTATTTAAGTAAAAAAATAAAAGTAGATCATTACTAAATTTTGTCAGTATATATATTTATTTATTTAGAATATATACACGATTGGATTTTATGATCACATATCATTGTGATCATATTTTTATACAGTAAAATATTCACAATATATTTATACAGTAAAATATAAACATTATTAAAATCTTTAATTACACTGAAAAGGCGTGGATACATACAATTACGGATCTACTTCGGTTTTGTAATAGGACGATATGATATTTTATGATACAATTCTTTTAATCGGCAAGTTAAGAAGAAGGGGGGGCCTAAGATGATTGAAGAACATGGTGTGAAGGAATTAAGATACAAGATGTGTCGAAAAGTCTTTTTATTTTTGCATTACTTTAGATGTTTATAAATAATGAAATTGATTTTGATGTATGATTTTAATATATACTTTATTATTGCTATGAACTGGTTTTTACTTAATTACATAAACTTTTTGTTATGTAAAAATTTAATTTCCTTACGAAATATTTCTGAATTTACCCCCGGCTACATATCATAACGTACGTAAATACTTCCGTGCATCGCACTGGTGAAATACTAGTAAAACATAATTTACAATAGCAAATACAACATGTAACCCATAAAATAAAACCTATCAGTGATCCGCACCAAGTATGTTTATCACCAAAAAAAAAAAAAAAAAGGAAAAAAAATTCTAATACAAATTTTTGATATAAACCCAGTCAAATTATTCTCTGGATTGATTCATCCTTCAACAATCAACACAAGGGAAAGAGCTGAGGGCGGAGCAGCGGCAGAGACCAGCAGTAAGCCTCCAGCAGCCGCCCATTCGCCGCCATCTCCGCCACCAATTTCTTCAACAAACGGAAGGGCCGGGCCATAACTGCCCATTGCACCACCGGACGAACGCCGAAGCAGAACCCTCTCCGCCGGTTCCCCAGCCGTATGGTGCTCCCCTTGGGCCTCCTCCGCCGCCGCCGCGTACGGCACCACCCAAGTGCCACGGCGGCGCTGGGTATTGCAGAGATGCTGAAGCCTCTTCTTAGCATGATCGAAGGCCAAAATGTCTTAAAACTTTTTCCTTATTTTATGGTTTATATAGAGTGATTTAAGCTTAAAGGTTGAATTAAATTATTCGTTTACACATCACCAAATTAGTATCCACAATCTAAATTAACACCAAATTATTTAGTTTAGCTTAAAATAACGTTTCTAAGATTGATTATTTTAATTTTTTGCTATTTTAAGTTATTTCCTCATTGATTATTGCTACTCACTTTATTTAATAGATTTTATTGAAACCGCTTAATTTTGTACCTTGCCCAATTAATTCCTAATTACACACACGAAACTTGTAATAATGATATACTGAAAAAAGAATCAAACATAATTCTAAAATTTTGGATGAAATATTAAAATTCAGCACAGTGTGAGGGATAGTGCAGTGTGGTAATCATTAGGGTCATTACGGTATGAAATTCTTAAATAATCATAGTGATTATTTTACTATTGCTTAAGCAAATTAAAATATAATTATGATGAAAAAGCTGTGTTTATAATATATATATATATTATTTTCAAAGCATAAAGGTGACAGTGTCATGATTATGTGATATGGGTTTATCTTCTAGTTTTGATATATTTGTGTTGTGAATTAAGTAAATTGTTGATTAATATTAGTGGATGGGGATGAAAATGTAGGTCAAAGCCTATGAGGTTGCAGTTAATGTAGACAAATATTTCAAGGAATCCTATCATTTTCCTACCTAGATTTGTTGGAAAAATGAATCTTTAGGGGCTATCTAGGAATTTTGGACATTAGTGAGTTAAGAATGTATAATATAATTTTTTTTAAAAGAAATAAACATCATTTTCTTACCTTCTTTTGTCGAAATATAGCAAGGCTGAACTCACTCGTGTGGAATTGATGAGAACATATACATATAATGTGGATGATAAAGTTATTTTAAATTTCAAGGCAAATTCTGTTTATGGGTCATAGATGTATATATATATATATATATTATTTAACATTTAGCATATTCATATCAAATCAAGAAGCACACCCACTTTTGAGTTTTGAGTTATTTATTTCTGTAAATTAAATAGTCATGTGATACAAATTATTGATGAAGAATCCTCCGATGTTTGGATTTGTCCAAAGGGCATTTTTACGATCATCTTTTTAAAAGTAAAGAAAATCGATTTTATGATTTTTTTATTAAATATTCTTATGCATGAAATTTTAATTTATTTTTACAATCATTCATAATATATTAGTTAATAATAAAGGATTTTAAGAGGATTAAACGAAAGCGTTAAGCCGCCCAATCATTACTCTATATTCCTTTTCTATTGGCACAATATATTCTTCCATAATTACTTAAATTAAATAGTATATCTCCTTTGTCTGCAAATTATTATAAATCTTGTCTTGTTTATTAAATAGTCGTCGCCTCATTTTCGTCAAATATTTCATTTTATTTTTTAGAAAATTAAATTAAACTTAATTAGTAAAAAGTAAATAGCTAGAGATGTTATTATTTAGAAAGTCTGTGTGAGAAATGAGACGTCCTACTTTTCTTCTAAATAGTTACAAAGCAACATGTAAACAAAGTTTACCTCTCTTAAAGGAAATTAAAATCATACATTTTTTTCTATCACGGAATTATATCAAAAAATTGCATACATTAGAAAAAATTATCATATATTACTGATTCAGTCATTGTGTATTACGTGGCAATAATGTGGCACTTTAATTTTTCAAAATATTATTATTTTTAAAAATAGTATTTATATTTTATTTAACAATAATTTTCTTAGGAATATATTGTTATTTATCGTAATATCATAAATAATGCAAAATACAAATGTTGTGTTTACATTTAAAAATTCTGGAATAACAATTATAAAATTAGAATATATAATAATACTTGTATAATAAATTAAAAAATATTATATTTAAAAAAATAAAAATATTAAATTTTAAAAAATTATTATTAAAAGCAAAAATGTATAAAAATATCTTGTTAATGTCACTTTCTTCTGAGTGGTAGGGATAGTATTGGGTCTGGAACGGGTCAGGATCGGGTCATCCTGACCCCGTTCCCTACCACTCAGAAAAAAATGGTCTAGAATTGGGTAGGGTCTGGAACGGGTCAGGATTGGGTCATCCTGACCTTGTTCCATACCACTCAGAAGAAAGTGGTCAAGAAATGGGTAGGGATGAAAGTCTGGATCGTTAAGGTATCCCGAGCCGGTTCAAATTGTCATAAAATAAATCATGGGTTGAAATCTTAGTCATGGATGCCAAATAAATTTACTTTTTTGACTAAGTCAGTGATAGCAAGTTCCTCGTACACTACAACACATGATTGAATTTACTATATTGCATTGAAATAACTCACACAGTGAAATGCAGATGACTGAATTCACTACACTGCATTGATCAATCAAATCTATTATTGTACTGAAATAATTTATTTACAGCCTTACATGCACATTTGAAATCACCGAATAACCAAATTTCCTTCAATTTTCTCCATCTTTGCTATATTCAGTCTTCCTTCAAGCTTCGTAGACCCTAAATTTTGTTATTTTACGAAAATAGAGAGTTGGTGTTCTATATTTGTTCACTATAATGGGCAATTTGACACGTTTTGCAACTATGTCGGTGGACAAAAAAGATTGGTCTACATACCTGTTGAGGTTCGATTTCGTACGGATACGGGGCCCCAGGAACCAACGAGGAATATAGAAAAAAATAATGCAAGAAAAGTAAAGGTAGACAACAATAATTATAATCAAAAAGTAAAGAACAATTAAAGTAAGGTGAAACCATAATTTCCTTTGATGAACACATGTACAAGGTGCGAAGGACAGTTTGAACAACGTTACAGCTAAGTCAAAAGTAAGCGTTATGTGCATGAATAATAGATTAGTCGAAATGGAGTTGACTGCCCTTATTTATAGTTCATAGGGGAGTCAATTACAAGTAATAAACCCTAGCTGCTAGGTTTTCCTAAGATTTAAGAGTTGTAAGAGCCACCTCCGGGAAAGTAGGGGTTGGTGCAACTGTCCACGCCTTCCTGGGAACTACCAAAGCTTATCTGTGAGCCGCTCCCTCGAGGGTCTGGCCGCGTACCGGCTCGGATGACCTGCTCAAGGTGGGTGCGGTCTCTAGTGAGGTGTTGAGGTGCATGGCTCCCCTTTGTGACTAGTCGGCTTTAGCTGCGTTCTGTGTACCTTGCTGCATATGTTGGATGCACCTTGTAAGCTTTACCTGCAAATCGGGTCGAGGTAGGTCCGTTTAGGTCACGGTCCCAACAATACCAATGACGAATCTTTCTATACTTACATTACGATCCAACATTCAGTTGATTTTCAATGCAGAAAATATTCATTGTGAGTTCAATTTTTATTATATTACTCAAACTCGAACCAACATATTTGTTAGATCATTGTTAGCGACGAATGTCGAGCTGCTGCAGCTATGCATCCTAATTCAGAGCCAAGTATTTATGTTGTTATGAGTAATACACGAATATCGGTATTGGGAGTTCATATCGGGAGCTATCCCTCTACAGACCGTTCATGTCATCAAGCAGTCCACCGAGGTATACCCATTACAGTCCAACTCCGGAAGACCTTGCTCGATTTGGGTCTTCCTTGTATTTTGATATGGGTTCTCAAAGCGGAAGTGATGGTTCACATGTTCCAGACTTGAACTATGAAGCTCCCCCAGAAGACATTGAAGTACCAGACAACAGCCAAGAGGCCAACGATGAGGCAGTTGATGTCAATACCGATTACCACACAATAACTGATTGTGGTGTGGTGCAGCATGATGACTCCGAGGAAGTTAAACTTGCTGAGGACTCATCTAAGTTCGTTGACGAAGACTTCAGGATGATTTGTAA
Source organism: Plectranthus barbatus (assembly GCA_026898455.1). Classification (NCBI taxonomy): domain Eukaryota; kingdom Viridiplantae; phylum Streptophyta; class Magnoliopsida; order Lamiales; family Lamiaceae; genus Plectranthus; species Plectranthus barbatus. The sequence continues at coordinate 278,799 of JAPKLW010000827.1, forward strand.
AGTTGCAGAGTTTTTAGATTAGATCAGCCGGCGGCATGACTGCTTTCATTTCAAATCTTATGCCAATAAATCATCTACCAGAACGCTCTCAAATCCAAGGTAATTTAAATAATTTCTTAGTTCTATTTTTGTCATTGGATATAACTGATGCAGTTGAGGTGGTGAGAGAAGTAGCAGCCATACACCGTCAACAATTTAAAGTGAAATACTAAGATAGTATTCGACTATTCGCATTGATTATATTTGCAAACGATAAGAGAGAAAGAAAATTAAGTAGAGTAGTCAGAAATACCAAGAAACCCGAAAACACAAAAAATGAGAAATATTGTAGCAGTAAAGGAGACAGGTGAGAGTTCAAAGAAGGGAGCTGACAAACCAAAAAGAAAGGAAATCAAGCAAGGGAAAGCAAATGTTGTGGAACCGGGGCAACTGACTCTTGAAGAGATTGAGAACTTGCCAAAGTTATCCTCAACTCAACAAAATGCAAGGATGCAAGAAATTGATAACAAGAAGTTTTTTCTTGAGAGAGGATTTCGTGATCTAAAAATATTGTCTGGGGATTTCGTGAAGAGGATTGAAAATCAGGGTTGGGAGTCATTTGCAGGGGTGCAGTCAGCCCCCATCATTGCTTTGGTGAAGGAGTTTTATCCAACTACGAGCAGTCCACCAACAGGGACAATGAACTGAAGGTTGTTGTTAGAGGGAAGAAGGTGCAGCTAAACCCCATGACTATGCATTAAGTTTATGGAACTCATCCCCCAAAGCCTGATGAGTTTATGGACCTACTTACTTTTGCGACCAAGGAACAGTTGGACGAGGCCCTACACATTGTGGGAGTGCAGAGAGAGCAATGGATTGATGAAACAAAGGGCAATTTCTCTGTCTTTTCCAGTTTCTTAACTACTGAGGCTAGTATGTGGTTACATTTTGTGAGGAACAGGATCAGCACAACCACGCACAACGCGGTAGTGGGCCAAGACCATGTCCTGATGGTAGCAACAATCATAAAAGGAGACTGAATTGACATTATTCCGTTCATCATTGAGTCCATTGCCTTTCAAGAATCCAAAAAGACCGGACCACTCTTTTGTTTATCTCTGATTTAAGAGCTTTGCAAGAAGGTCGGAGTCCCTTTTCATGCTGACGAGCCAAGGTGAATGGCTAAGGGATACTTCACCATCCAGTACCTGAACAAGAGACATGCTACAACTCAAACCCGAGCGCATGGAGGAAAGTCTACTGAAGAAGAATTGACACTGGAAAATTTGCAGACAGTGTTGCTGGACATAAAGAACAAACAGGCAAAGCTCCTGTGCGGGTTCAAACGAGTGCACAAATTGTTGCTGTTGGTTAAGGCTCAGAACAAAAAGTTGCTGAAGAAGAGAGGTCAATCCAAGAAGGCAAGGAGAGATGATGGGAAATCCGCATGAAGAACTGGGTCTTTTTTTAACTTTAACTCTGCTACAGAACAATGTTTTTATTTGGTTGTGTACTTTATTTATTTGCTTTATGTGTGTGGAATTTGGTTATGTCATTTCATGCGAGTTTCATGTTAAAGCATGAAGTTTGTTGGGTCTTTTAATAATAGTGTTTTCAGTCCAGTTATTTCTATCTTGGTCTGATGATGTCTTTACTTTTTATTTTCTCCCTACTGCATGATAGGTGATAATTGAGAAAATTGAGAGTCAATTCCTTCTGGTTTTTAAGTTTAGCCTTATACATTTGAATCAAATTTGCAACGCAAAGTTCTTGAATTTATTATCTTTAAAAAATTTGATATGCTGGATGTATGCTCAAGCTTAGCTGGTAATAAATTTTTTAGATAGGGTGTGAGATGCTACCTACCTTTAAATTTAGGCTTGCTTCAGGCGAAATTTAGAATAAGTACTACACTTAGAAATGATTAAGGTAATCTCTTGATCTTTGTGCCTTCATATCTTCTTTTGATTCATGAACATTAATCTTTGCACCTAGATTTTGAGCTTGAGCCTTTTGTTGTGCACACCTTTTACATGTTAGTCATTTATCCATACAAGTCCCATATCTAGAGGCTAAGTCTAGTTTTTATCTTTCTTTAATATTGAGGACAATGTTAGTTTCAAAGTTTGGGGGGTAACACTCCTACCGAAGTGTTTTAGTATCCTTTGTTAGTAGACCTGTTAGAATTTGTGCTCAAATTTCGTACGAAAAAAATATTTAAAAAATTTTTAAAAAAGGGAGAGTAACTATTAAATATGCTTTATCCTAGATTGTTACCTCTGAAAACTATGTTTGTGTTGTGAAAATGTAATTAATAGCTTGATAATTAGAATAAGTCCTCTGTTTTGATTAAGAATGATGCCTCTAGAGTTGAGCCACTTTTACCCAAAATCATCCAACCTTTTTACCATTGCCAAACATTAGAAGCTTTTAAAGTCCTTTTGATCTAAGTGGAGTATGAATTCCATTAGTGGAGAGTAAGTTCGAGATGGAAAGGTTGATTAAAAACAGTAGCATCGATGAGCATGAATGTTTGAATGATTAGTTAAGGTTAAGCTTGAAAATATACTAGTTGTCTTGAGAAGTTTGTTTGTTTTGGAACTTTGATTGTCAAACTTGATTGGTGTATTTTGTTAACCTTGTGAAACTGTGGGAATTGAAGCTTGATTGACTTAAGAATTGGTTGTTGTGTCTTCTTTCGAACTTTTGTTGAGGGCCCTTGTTGAGATGGAAATTAATTAGATTAACAAAGCATTTAGTTTTTATGTTTTGTGTGTTTGAGTCTTAATTTGGTTGCTTGAGGACAAGCAACATCTCAAGTTTGGGGGTGTAACTCTCATAAATAGTTATATTTTACTCTTTTCTAGCTTGTTTAAGATGTTGTTTTTAATAAGAGTTGTCCTTATTTTGATCATTTAGGTTTGTAATAAGTTTTTGCAAGTTTTTGTAAGACTTTTCACCAGGTTCGGAATGCTAAAGTTTCTTAGTCGCATACTAGCCGGGAGTTATGCTAGAGCATGGAAGTCGCAAAGAAGTGTAATAAAGAAGATGCTTTCCGGGACCACATGAAGACAAAGATCGAACACTTTTTGGATCTTGTCTGCTAGAAGGGACAGGTGTCGAATAACAAGCCAGAATGTTGTTAGAAGGGTGAAAAATGTGCCAACACGTGGAAGAATCTAAGTCCATGAGAAGTGATCAACGGAGGAAGTAAAAGAAGGGAAAAAATATCAAAGGGGTACAACATAATTTTGAGAACACACACACGAACGGAGAAGGAGTGCGTGTAGTGGAAGCTAGAAGATCCGTCATTCGTGGATCATCACCATAGAGTTTTATAATTTTGTTTTGAGTTTTGTAGTTAAGATGGCAAGATGGTGAATATATATTAAAGTTAAACCACATTACACTTGGGTTGTGGAGTCTTTGTTTGATCTTGAATATATATTAAAGTTATGTTTCGCTTGAATAAGAGTTTGTTTGCGGTTTTGGAATGTTTGATCTCTTGAGCACGGAAGTGAGTGGAGATATCTCACCTATTGAGACCGGAAAGAGATATAGGTCAAGGAAACCATAGGCATTTGTGTCTCTTCCATAGGCATATGTTGAGGCATGACTTAATGAATAACCCAGTCAAGTATTACTCTCATTCGACAATCATAACAAGCATAGAAATATGATGCATGATAGGAGAGTGTAGATCTAGTAAAGTGGAAACTTTCTAGGCACTTTTTGAAGGTTTTAAGACTCAATGTAATGTGAGACATAGGCTTTAGCATATAGGATAGTAATAGTAGGTTGGCAATTCGTGCGGATCGGATCCTTATCGTGTCAATCCGTTATCGATCCGATCCGTTAAAGTCAAATCCATATCCGATCTGTTAAGAAAAATCAAAATTCGTATCCATATCCGATCCATTAAGCTCAAATTCGTATCCGCCTGAATCCGATCCGTATCCGTTAAGGATCCAATAATTATCCAATCTGAATGATCCGTTATGTATCCGATCCGATAAAGATCCGATAAGAATCCAAATTGGATTAATTCAATACGAATCCGTTTCAATAAACACAATTATAATACAATAAAAATTTGATAAGATAATACAAAATATTCATATTTGATTGTTCAAATAATGTGTTTGATAAATAAATAAAACTGTAACTTCATTTGAAACTAAAATCCTCAATCAAATATCCGAAGATACATAGATAAATCTTAAATTCCAATTCTAGTGATCAAACATGCTCATTTCTAAATACTGATCAATCTTTCACCTTAGTTGTCAATACTCCACTTATAATTTTGTGGGAGAAAAATATTAATTAAGATTTTAAGATTTATAACAAATAAAATAACTTATAATAAAAACTTTTAATCTATCATGGTGAAATTGAAAGAGTTGAGATAATGAATGAGAATCTACAATACTTTCATCAATATTAAAATTTTAGATCTCGCCTTTTAGTTAATCCGTTGATACACCTTAATTGAAAACTTGAAGTTGAGAAAAAAAGAAAGTTATTAAATTTTGATAGTAGAAGAAAATAAATATTAAAAAATATAATTAATAGATAAATAAATACATTTTTTTGGTGTGAATTAATAAAATGGGACACGAACAACGAAGAACCAAGAGATTTGAGTTTTTTAAAGAATTTTAAATCTATATTAATATATCAAAATCAATTAATTAATTATTATATTTAATAAATAAATAATTTTTATTAATTTATTAACGGATATCCGTATCCGATCCGAATCCGATCCGTTTAATGAATAATCCGATCCGATCCGAAATTTTCGTGTCCTTATCGTGTCGATCCGATAAGGATCCATATCCGATAAGCCTCAATCCGTATCCGTTATTATCGTGCGGATTCGTGTCGGATTATCGGATCGGATCAAAAATTGCCACCCCTAAGTAATAGTAAAGATTTCCATAACCCGAGTGTGTTTCTCACCTTTGTTGATTGTTTTCTTGGAAACTGCATGATTATTCTGTGGCAGGAAGAGATATTATTGTTGTTTGCTTTACTCGGAATTATTGTTTATGCAATTTAGTTAAGTTCGTCACATTACCAATCTTATTAGAAAGCAATTTTGTGAGCAAGGTTCTAACTACCACTCTCTAGGGTTCGATATGTGGTCTGTGGGACTATATTACTTGTCGATTGCGTATACTTGCACATAGTTATGTATGTACACTGCAGCACACAACAATTGTCTATGTACTCGATAATTGACACTTATCGTGGAATTATCGAATAGTGGTTTGATCAAAGACGAGTTAAGCAAAAGGGCGAGATGATGACTTGACTGAGGAGGTTGTCTAGAAAATTGCTTCATTGGTAGAGATAGCTCAGACACACAGCGGTGTCCATCTCTAGCAATGAATTTAAGGTCAATGATGGAGAGCGAACTTGGAAGGCCAACCTTTCAGTGTTGTTTTTTTTAAATAAAGTAATTGGAAATTTAAATTAGTGTTTTTCTGGTTTGGGAATAGAGTCAGGATTGGGTCGAGATAAATTTTTTCGGGAATTTTGGTGATTTAACTGAGAAAATAAATTATATTATCATTGATTTAAAAAAAATACAATTTTAACAATATTTCTGACACATTTTTGTACTTGGGGTATTTAAGATATGTTTTCATAAGAATGGTTAATTTTTTTATATGTTTCTATCATTTGGGGTATTCCAAAATTTGGCTCAAATATATTGTCTCACAATAAATGAACAACTTTATTTAATATATTTTAGTATTTGATATGAACACTTTTTTCAAAAAAATTGGAAAGAGTTTACTGGAACTCCTTTAGTATAATATATATATAGTTACATAGCAACATGTAAACAAAGTTTACCTCTCTTAAAGGGAATTTAAATCATACACTTTTTTTTAGCATCGAATTATATCACAAAATTTACATCTATTAGAAAAACTTATCTTATATGATTGATTCAATTGTTATGTATCACATGATAATGATGTGACATTTTACTTTTTTAGAATATATTATTAATATTATTGTGTTTAATAACTATTTTTACAAATATAGTATTATTTTTAAATATATTTTATAATAACCTTCTTAGGAATAATATTTGGGAAAACTAGTTTTTTTATCCCAGAAGTTTTCATCTTATGGGATTTTATCCCAGACTTTTCCAATCAAGGTTTGTATCCTACATTTTAGTTTTGTTTGGGATTTTATCCCAAATGCTCATGAAGTCAATTTAACAGTTGAGTCACACCTTTTTTTAACACGTGGATGCTGACGTGGCGCCATGTGGAATATATATATATTTTTTGGTTTCAAAAAACATGTGTAAAAAAACTGAAATTAAAAAAAATAAATACAAGAAAACGGGATACTAAAACCTCAATACTTTTTTCCCAAAACCTTGAGCCCTAATATCCAAAATCAAATTCCATCTGATACCCACAAACAATTAGCGATGACCCCTAACAACTAATTTTCAACAAGTTGAGGCAATGAAAAGTGGCAGCGGCAGTGACAATTAGAGAGAACACCAATATGTCGAAAGAAGATGCTGAGATACATTCAAGCCCTCAACGTTACGGTCATGCCAAGATACATTCAAGCCTCCAAGATTTAGGCGACGGCTTGGTTGATGTGGAAAAAAGGTAATGTTGTGGAATTAAGATTAATTTTTATACCAATTTGTTAAAAGATACACAAGTGTCGTATGTTGTTGGCCAAGTATTTTTTTTCAAAATATTCTCATTTTTTACTTTATTGTCTCACAATCTTTGTAAAAGTTGATTTCTCAAATACATTTCATCGGTAATATTTTCAAAATCTTCTATTAGAAACTTGGTGGAATTTAATATACAAAAACGTAGTAGTGCATGAAGTAAAATATTAGCAAGCATTTTGTATCTTAATTAATAATGATCTTAATGTTCTATTATCAAGAATATGTAGGTGGGTTCTCACATAATTGTTGAATCTCGTTTATCTTAGCATATAATTCTTTCATATATTAGCATTTCCTTGACTGATGCTAATTTTGATTTTTGTAATGTTACAGATTTTACATTCAATGGATGACGAGGACGCAAGGTTTTATAATAAGGTGGAGATAAACGTGATACATGGTGGTAACTTTCTTAATGAAAATTGCTTTATTGGTGGTAAAAGTCACGTTGTGGAATTAGGGATGTTGATTTTGTTTTCACATGCTGAATTAGTTTCAATTGTAAAATCTTTAAGCTATACTTATATGCTGAAGTCTGCATTTAGAGGGTTGGGTTCTACTGAAACATATACATTTTTCAAAGATGATGATGGGTTTAACAAAGAGATAATACATCATGTTGATAAGGAAAGTGGATGTTTGAATATATATGTCCAGTGTCTTGATCATGATGTCACTATTGATGTGCACACCAATGAACAAGATAATGTGAGTCTGGTGTCAGGATATGAGTCCTCTAACGACTCACCATATTCTTTAGAATCTGATGAAGAGGAGATTGGATTTAGAAGAAGTAAGAAGTGTCACAGATTTAACAATTCATAAGCCTACAATGGACAAGAGGAGTTTAATCTTTCAAGTGGGGATGCAATTCTGTGATTTTAAAGAATGCAAAGAGGCAATTAGGGATTGGGCCATAGAAAATGGCTATAATATTGGATGGAGAAAATGAGATGAGAAAAAGATTGAAGCTAGATGTGATGGTGCATGTCCTTGGATGATATATGCAAGTAGAATAGCAAATGAGTCGACTTTTGTAATTAAGACAATGGTAGATAAGCACTTGTGTCAGAAAAAAGTCATAATAGACAAGCTAATAGCGATTGGTTGGCCTCAGTGATCTTGCCCAAGTTGAAAAGGAATTCTAGCTACCCTGCAAAGGAAATTATTCAGGATATTCATCTTAGATATGGAGTGACAGTGAATGAAGATTTGTGTTACAAAGCGAAAGCGAAAGCATTACACCAATTGACAGGGTCATTTGAGAGTCACTACAAAAACTTGAAATCCTATGTTGCTCATCTACAACAAATGAACCGGGAGGGAAGATTTTTTCTAAAAACCAACTTGAACAGTGATGAACAACCCGTCTTTGAGAGGATCTATATAGGTTTCTCAGCTATGAAAAAGGGGTTTCTACAAGGATGTAGAAGATGTATTTGCTTCGATGCCTGTTTTTTGAAAATAGGTATACAATTTTAATAACTTTTTTCAAACATATATAACATTCTCACTCAAATTGATTTTTTTATGTTTATAGTGCTAGGTGGAGCTTTGTTAGCAGCCATTGGAAAAGAGTGCAATGACAAAATGTGGCCGATTGCTTGGGCTGTAGTTGAAAATGAATCTGCAGCTTCATGGACTTGGTTTTTCAACCACTTATTTGACGATTTAAACATTGATGATGGTTTGAATTGGACGTTCATGAGCGACAAACATAGGGTAAAGACCACTGAATTCATTTATATTAACTTTTAAAATCTCCATTTGTACTAATTTATTGATATTTTTATGTAGGGCATAATCAATGGCATTATGAACTTGACTCCTCAAGCTGAACACCGGTATTGTGCGAGGCACATATATGAAAATTGGAAGAAGAAGTTTCTGGGCCCAAAAATGAAGAAATTATTTTGGGATGCTGTTAAGTGCACATCACTAGTGGAGTTCAATTGTGTCATGTCACTGCTTAAGGATGGATCTGATGAAGGCTACATGCAATTCATTGCAAAAGAGCCGAGGAGGTTTTGTAGTCTTCTATTTCTATGTCCACAAAGACAGATATGGTGGATAACAATATTTGTGAAACATTCAATAGTTACATCCTCAAATTCAGGGACAATCCGATTATTGATATGTTGAAGGGCATTAGACAGAGTTTGATGTGCAGATCACCTAAGCTAGTGATGAATCTGGAAGCCTCCCCTTATGTTCTTTGCCCGAGTGTGAATAAGAAGTTAGATAAGTTGCAAAATATGGTTCAAAATTGTATCATCAAGCCTGCACTGGAAAATAAATTTGAAGTTCATGTGTTTGATGGGTGTTGTGTTGTAGATCTTCAGAGAAAAGATTGTAGTTGCAGAGCTTGGGCATTGACATGGATTCCATGTTATCACGCACTTGCGTGCATTAATCATGTTAGGGATGACATTGCTACATATGTGGATGAGTTTTACCTCAAGATAAACTGCATGGAGGCATATAAACATTGTTTGCAACCGATTCTTGGATCCAAATATTGGCCGAATGTGGAAGGGCCTCCAATACTACCTCCTCTCTTCAAACGACCTCCAGGTAGATTGAGGAAATGTAGAAGGAGAGATGCAAGTGAGGAGCCTAGCGCGGGAAAGAAGGGATGGAGGGTTAAGTGCAACAAATGTAAAATGTTTGGCCACAATTCGAGAACATGCAAGAATCCTCATGTAGAAAAAGTGTCTTCTACCGAGCCATCCTGTCCGAAGAAACCTGGACGGCCTGCGAGGGCAGCAGATCATTTGGAGAAAAAGGAAATGAGATAGGTAATTTTTCTTAACATTTTACAAATATATAACGAATTTTAAATCACTTGTTAACATTTTGTAATAATTTTAGGCAAGAAAGGGTTATGGGGTGTTGACGGGATCATCTGGAAATATATACATCAGACCACCCGGAACAAGGAGAACTACCGTAGTAAGAAGGCAAGAAGAAGGTGCAAGTCAGAGTTCTCAAGTGACTGACCACAGTACACCCCAAACTTGAGTTTCATAGCTTGTTTTTTGTTTTTTTTTTCCCTCTATTTATGGCTCATTATGGAGCTGAAACTTTGATTTTGCCTATTAGTTCCTTACAGCAGTTATGGAGCTGAAACTTTTATTTTGTCTATTAGTTGATTACAGCAAGATGGCAACAATTTAGATGATGATATATACGTTATTGATGTAGATTATATGGAAGGTGGCACAAATTTAGATGGTGTTAGTCCAGTTTGTCCTATTTTATATAATGATGTTTTTGAGCAAGTTAGTGCTGAAAGATAGGGAAGATAGTGGTTTGGAAATGAATCCATTTATATTGTTTTGAACAGGTTTATTTATGTTTGCATCAAATATAAAAATGGTTTGTAAAGTTTATTTCTTGAGCACATATCAGACAAAAAATAAGTAACGGGTTAATGAGGAATTTGGCAAACATGAATAGAAGAATAATTAAATCATTAATGACAAAAAAATAAGGATAGTTTGATTCGGCGTTTTTTTTAATTTCAGTTTTTTTTTTAATTTTATACATGATTTCTGCAAAAAAAAAATTGATAATAAATTATTCCAAGTGGCGCCACATCAGCATCCAAGTATAAAAATAATGTGTGACTCAATTGTTAAATTGACTCCATAAGCATTTGTGATAAAATCACCTAACAAAACAAAAATGTAGGATAAAATACCATGACTAGAAAAACTTGGGATAAAATCCCATAAGATGAAAACTTCTGGGATAAAAACACTAGTTTTCCCATAATATTTTTACTTATCGTAATATCATAAATAATGCAAAATACATATGTTGTGTTTACATTTAAAAATTATCAAATAAGAAATTATAAAATTATAATATTAAAAAAATAAAAATATTATATTATAAAGAATTATTATTAAAAACAAAAATGTAATTTTAAAAATTATAAAAATATCGTGTTAATGTCACGTTGCATTAAGGCAGCATTATGTCACTGCCACATATCCCCAAATAGTAATTGTTGATACCCAAATTTTATTTGCCCCAAAAATAATTTCAAACCAAAACCCACTGCAAATAGCCTAGCTCAAGCAGCAAAAAATACACGAAGATAGTCCATTCTGAAAAAGGCCTATCTGTGAGGTCTTTAACCGGTTGCCTACTTCAGAGGTCTTTGGTCAGCAGCATATCTTGTAGGACTCCACTCAATAATAATTAAGCGTGAAGTTATCTTCGCAATCACTTAAGCATTAAATGCCCAGTATTCCACTGGGAGCATAGTCTCCTGACTTTCCTCCAATTATTCACTATATTCCACTAGATTGACAAGAGAACATTTAGATTCCACATTTCCAACCAAGTGTCTCTATTTTAAAATCAACATGATTGTGATGGTGAAACGAATACTAGGTTGGGAAGACGACATATGAAACCCTTCCATTTTCTAAGGAGAAGGAATACATGAAAAGGAGAAGAGGAAGTAGAGAAAAATCACCGAAATAGCTTGAAATTTTTTAAAATATGGGTTTTCACTAAGGACCATTCTTCTTATTTCTGGAGATACACTAGAATGCACTTTGTAATCTTCAAATCTCTATCTCGGTAATAAAGCCCTCTCTCAATGTGGAACCTGGCAAATCCTTGTTTTAATTTCTTTTTCATACTTACCAAGATCCCCACAAGAAAAAAAAAATCCATTATGAAACAAAAAAATTTATAAAACACAAATTTATTGTTAAAAAATTGAACCTCCGAACATAAACAAATTTTGTGATATGATTTCCCAACAAAAAATATTATGTGATAAAATTCCTTAATTTGTTAACCTCGTGATATATTTTCCTATTTATTTTAGTATTATAAAATAACTTTACAAACATAATGATCCGAAGATATTGAATACCTAACTATAGAGAAAGAAAAAAAAAGATTTTCTTAATTGCAATGACACTCGTATATTAATTAAATAAATTGGAATGGAAGTTCAATATTCATTCATCAAAAATATATATATAAAAAAAATTAAAGAATATGGGGATTTGGATCCATCTGGAATGACTGGTGCAAGAGTTAATTGATGAAATTGCGAAAAGCGGTCCAGACCCACTCCAACGTAGGCTATGTAATTTGAAATTTTGATACCAAAATTATTGCAAAAAATAGGCACGTTAACGTTTACGTACCCTCTTCATTATTACTTGGGACCGCTTCCACGTGCTCTCTATTTGACCTTTTTGTTTTACACACCATTTCTCTATTTTCACATTCTTTTTTTATTAGCAATAGTTATGCATTTATTTTGTACTATATTATAATTATAAATGTCGATATATCACGTCTCCATCCAAAATGATGCTTCCTTGCATTTCCTTATTGGATATTTCTTTCTTTTTTTTTTTTTTTTTCAAATTCATAACTAGTCAAAAGGGATGGCAAGCATTTGCTTGCTAGTTGGGTTTCAAATCTACATGTATCAAACCGGCAACGACCAAGGAATAGTTAAACCCCGAAATGAAAGCATTTTATAGTCGAGCATGATTAGGCAACACCATAAATTGAATTGGATTGTTGGCCAATGATAAATTGAAATCAGTATTCACCATTATATAATAATTAAATGGGAAGGTCTTGGGTTAGGCAGGCCTAAACGATTTAGGCGGGTTTTATCCATTAATCCAAGATTTAGGCGGGTTTTATCCATTAACCCAAGCCCAAACCCATATAATATACCCTATTTGGAATGGGTGAACCCATTTGGGTAGGATAAAACCCGCCTAAACCGTTTAGGCCTGCCTAACGCAAGTTTTTGCCTAATTAAATAATATCATCTTAAGTCGTCTCTAACCAAAAAAAAATTTGTAGAAAATATCAAATTAATAAGGATTTGTTGAAATTAAAGAAATTTAAACTTAAATGAATATTCTTAATATATTCTTTTTCTCACTATTTTTTATACTTTTCAAATATCATCCTTATATTTGAATCAAATATATTGTACATTTATAAATTGAGTATTTATTTAAATAATCAAATATTATAAATTGAACATTTCTATAAGTAATATAAATTCAATACATAAATTAAATAAAATATTATAATCATGGCAGATCCAAGTGGGCCGGGGTGGAGGTGGGCTCCATCCCCTAATCGGTTTTTTCTTCGTTTTTGTAGTGTAGTTATCCAATTTTTTTAGGCAAAAACTTGCGTTAGGCAGGCCTAAACGGTTTAGGCGGGTTTTATCCTACCCAAATGGGTTTACCCATCCCAAATAGGGTATATTATATGGGTTTGGGCTTGGGTTAATGGATAAAACCCGCCTAAATCTTGGGTTAATGGATAAAACCCGCCTAAATTGTTTAGGCCTGCCTAACCCAAGACCTTCCCATTTTTTTATGGGATTGTCCCTCGCAAAAAAGAAAAATGAGCTATATGAAGGGAAAAATTTATTTTGGGCATAAGATTAAGAGCAATTGAAAAAAAAATACGAAGTTAAGAGACTATTTTCTAAATAAAAATAAATAAATGCAGTACAGTAATGAATAGCAGAAACGCAAATTTACATATCTCTCATATCTTAAAACTAAAAATGGTTTAGGTTTTATTCTCGATAGGAGAAGAAAATTTTAAAATTTAAGTACATATGTATTTGAGTTTTGGCAAACACTTGCGTTAGGCACGCTTAAACGGTTTAGGTGGGTTTTATCCATACCCAAATGGGTTCTCCTATTCCAAATAGGGTTTATTAATCTCAATTAAGGTATATTAGATGAGTTTGGGTTAGATTTATGGATAAAACCCCTAAATCGTTTAGACGTGTCTAACCTGAAATATTCTCTTGAGTTTTGGTTTGGGTTGGATAAGAGAGAAAGATTAATTGTTGAAGAATCCAAAATGCATTGCCCAAAAAATATATAATGAAAAGGAAAAACTGGAAATGGATCGGCACAAAATTATTTATTTATAGAATGAAGCAGAAAATTAAAGATAGTGAAGCTGCCGTGTCATTTCATTTTCATACAGTATCTAAGTCTACAGACATGACACAAAACCTGGGACAACACAGACAACAACTAAATCTTCAAATGAAAACTCTCTCTCTCTCTCTTACGGCTTGGCTTACCTTACCTGTGACAAACACATTTGTAATAGTAGGCGCTGTTGATGGGATCATTTCCTTCAATGGGGACTTGCTCAGCCATACACCTATACTTACAACCTCTGCATTCGTTGTAACTGCAACTTGGAGCTACTGATCCAATCAACAATCTTTTCCAACCATCCTAATATTACATGTATATATCTCTGTAAGAATTAATATTCAAGTATCTCAAATTATATTCCTGATCCAAATCCAATCACGACTGACCTTGAAGCTCATGGTGCGATGATCGTATTCGTGCGGTGGAGTTTGAGCTCCACACCCTTGGGTTTTCACAGGAAGTCAATGAATCAGATGCATGTAAGAAACCTCAAATATATATATTGCAAATTAATCTAGCTAGTATTTTCCATCATACATATATAGTGGTTGAATTCTAATTAATCTTGTAGAGAAATTAAAAGTAAGCATCACCTTGAGGTTGTAGACAAACTGCTGCAAGAAATAAGGTGAGGAGGAAGATGAGATGCAAGTGATGGAAGGGAGGGTTGGCGTTGGCCATGTAATATAATTTGAAGAAATTATAAGTAGGAGAAGAATCTATATATATAATTGATTGTGAGGTTATGGGATAGGAATAGTAAATTGTAATGGAAGTGAAAAGGGGGCAGTCGTGGTAGAATTGCGACCATCATTATTAAAGTGATAGACTGTGTAGGAATGCAGACAGAGCTGCAAACCCAAAGAGGTCCCCAGCTGACACAATCTATGCTAGAGAGAGAAAGGTTGTTCTTGTGCATGTGTGTGTTGAAGTGAGCAATTTGCCTCCCAAGTCCCCACCACCATACATAAGAATTAATTAAACCTGCTGGATGAATGAGGATTATGATTTTTTATTTATTTATTTATTTTTTTGTGAAGGAAGACTAGCTTGTTTTTTGATTTGTGAATAATTTTAACTGCTTCCTGTTTGGGAAATATGAGAATAATACTACACCAATTATCGCCGACATGTGCATGATGCTATCATCTATTTCCTGACCTTTCGTATTTTTACAAGACATGACCAATCGAACCAAACTTTGTCTCATGTTGAATCTCTCAATTCATACAAAAATTTACAATTATTTGGATTAAGAATAAACTTCTCCTTTTACATTATTTATTATCAACATTTGTTTGGGTAATTAATATTTTGGGATGAAGAATGTCTAGTCATAATGACTGCTCTCACCCAATTTTATTCTCCATTCTTTATTTGGAAATCTCTCTCTTCTTCTTGAAAACTCGATTCTTGACAAGACTGCCACACCCATACTTCGCACTCCACCTACATCAAATATACCACATGCATGTTGATGAATAAAACAATATTTCTATTTCATCAAAATTTGGTTAATAGATTAGAGATCAATCAAAACTTCATTACACCAGCTAATATCGATCGATCAAGATGAAGTCATCATCATCAAGGACCTCCACACCTTTCTTCCCAACAAAATTCTCCCTTCCAATTTCATTCACTATATTCACAAACTCCACCCTCTTCGCCAATGGAAGGGGTACATATGGTAATCGAAAAACAGGCCTCACCACCCCGAGCTGAGCTAAGGCAGTGTTCAGCCCGATCGGGTTCGGTTCGAGGAAGAGCCACTTGATCAGAGGCATGAGTTTTGCATTCAGAGATGCGTTCTTTCCCCTGAACATCAGCTCCCTCATTAGGCCAGGGACCAAGTTGCTCGTAACTGAAATCACTCCAGCAGCCCCGTGATCCCATCTCGAATCATGGCACTCGTCGTCGTTCCCACTCCACACAACCACCCCACGGCTAGTGTACAGCTCCACCCTATCGTTTCCAACGCATTCCTTCACACCAGCCAAGTTGGGGCTCTTGGCTACTTTCTCGATCACACTGGGGGGAATGTCTTGGCCCGTCCGGGTTGGCACATTGTAGATGATCGTAGGCCCCATGGGAAGCACGCTGTCTAAATGAGAGACCAAACCATCCAAGGAGGTCTTACCGTAGTAAGGATTAATGTGAAGTGCAGCATGCATTCCAACCGCAAACCCCTGTTCAGTAGCATGAATTGCTTCCCGGGTCGAGTTGCTTCCTGTGTTGCCGATAACTTTGATGGATCCACCGTAACAGTTGACCGTGTGTCCGATGAGCATAATGTGCTCGTCCCAGCTCATCAACTGGCCTTCACCAGTAGTGCCTCCAACGATCACACCCTCGACACCATCGTTGATTTGAACATTCATCAAGGCATCGTACGCCTCTAAGTCGAATCTACCATCCGGTAGATAAGGGGTTTTTATGGCAGTGATCAACCTAAGCGACTTTATGTCATCAACATTAGTCCTGCGAATAGAAAGGCTTCAAATCTTGATCAACTTTTATTTTAGAAAGCAATGAAACTGATGACATGTGTTGCATAGTAACCTGTTTTTAACTTCATAACTACGCATTGGAAGATGGACATTGGGGATTACAGCTGCTCTAGGTGACTTCCATATCATGATCATCCCTGCACGATAGTTGTACAAACTGCCATCAATACCTCGATAGATGATTCGAGCAGAGCAAGAACAGAATCACATAATTTATCCGGATAAATCACATCTGCACCTAAATCTTTAGATAAGCTGTGTTTGTAGTAACAAATTTCAAACACTACATTTATCCCCGACCAAAATCATAACTTCAAATTTCTACGACTAACCAAAGATATGTAAGGAGGCATCATTTTCAAGTTCAATTAGTGATCATACATAACCATGAGATAATAAAATTCTATTCATCGCAAAACATCAAAAAACATAAAAGACAAGTTAATCAATAATGTCGAACAAATATACTTCAAGAAACTATAAAATTTGATGACGACAGCCACAGCGGGTGGACAAAACTATGAAAAAAACAAAGGAAACCGGCAAACGACAATAAAATATATCATCATGCAAGGAACTAAAGATGGAAACTTTGTAATCTAAAATACTATAAATATCCTAGATATTTAAAGCTTATCTACAAATAATTAATGTAAACTATTTCCTCTCGTCGAAATTACATAGGATTGATTACTGAGCAAAATAGTGATTTTGCAAAAAAAAAAAAAAAGACCAAATTGAAAAGTAGATCGAGATATGTCCGCACCTCGATGGCTGTCGCTGGCCTTGAGAGAGAAGCATCCGATAGACAAAGCCATTGCAGGATATTCGTTAAAACGGATTAAATAAAAAGAAAAAAATGTGAATTCCAGGAATATATGGTTTCACTTAGTTCGATCAAAGGATTGACGGCGATGAGTGCAGCCGCATTAAACTTCATTTGATACGGGAAGGCGGCGGCGGCAGCGGCAGGTGTAGGAGGTATAGATGGAGGAGGGGTTAGGGTTTTGTCGGTATTATATAATTATTTATTTCAATTGCAACGGATAATTTATTTTTCCGGCACATCTCTCAATAAAGCAGTAAGTTACTTGGATATAATTTAGTTTGAAATTTGCGGAACCTAAGCTAAAATGTGGGAAATATTTTAGCTCAAAAATAGCCTGTGACACTGAATAATCCAAAAAGTTATGGTGTTGATTTTGAAATCCGATGAATTGGCTTGATTATTTTTTATTAATATATTTATCATAATTATAGTATTAAACTACTTATAATATTTAATATCATATTTATTAATTAAGTTTTAAGTTATATAAATTATATCTTTTTTAAATAAATATTCAATACATAGTTAAGTTTATTTATTTATGAAGTTAAAATATATTCAAAAATTTCCAAAATAAAAATAACATATTTTTAATATTTAAATTTATCATTGTATAGATATTTGTGATTTGTTTTGCATTTTTTATAAGAGATAAGTAATATCTTGTTTATTTTTTATTATTTAAATATTAAAAGAGTGAAAAATATTAGAAATAAAAATAATTAATAAATTTATTGGTTCGATAGACTAGACCGAAATCGAGGGGTTATGATTAGGGTCGAGATTTCTTAATCCAAAAAATTTAATTCGATTTGACTCAGACCAATTAACATACAGCCTAATAAAACTGGCCTGAAATTCAACGAGTTAGCCGGTTGACATCTCTAGCAGTTGGAATTCAACTATTTAAACTTAATGTTCTACTCTTTTTTTTTTCATTTGGTTGGTGTAAGGTTCAATCCAAGACGAAGGTGCATACATTCTGATACAAGATCACACGTCAAAATACGCATTGAGAGAAAGAATAAGGAATTCAAGCAACCAAACGAAACAGAAAAAATAGCTGAACATGAAGTTTTAAATACTTTTCAGAAGATAAATGCATTTGAATATATGACAAATATTGATTCTTTAGTACATTAATTTAACCAAACGATGACAGTAGTTTTGATTGTCATTTTTACGTGAGTCAATAATATTTCTCGTTTTGGTATAATTCATAATCAAAATTAAAAATTGGATATTTTTAACTAATAATGATACATTGATGTATTTTTCTAAAATATCAATAGATCAAGGTATAATTCACAAATGGAAGAAAATATTGAAATATTTTTGACTTATGAAAATAAATTGGAGTATTTTCAAAAAACCTTAATAGTTTAAGGTTCCCTATTTACCCTTTAAAAAATTACATAGCTCATATTAGATTCGAAGATTTGGTCTTTAAATAATTAGGGATGGAATACTTATTTATACTTCACATGCCTAAAATAGTCAGAAAACAGCGATCCATAATTATAGGCTAGGCAACAAATTATCCATTTTCTTTTCTAAGTACCTCAATTAATGATGTTTGTTGGAGATTGAATATAAACAAATAATTTAAACATAATTTTGGATGGATTGATTCTCTTTGCATTTAAAATAATGCTCACAATTATATGATTCCAATTAATTTGATTTTTAATAAATAAAGGTGAAAGAGTTGAATTTACGAAGCTTGCTTTGCATAAGTGAAGTCCCACTCCAGTCCAGTCCAGTCCAGTCCAGTCCACGCTGTCTTTCTACCTTAAACCACAAATCAATCCAAACACCTTTTCTAGCTCAAAAAAAAAAAATCCAAACACCTTTTCATCTTTCTCTCTCTCTCTAAAACTCTAACCGACTGAGATTCTACGGACAAAAGAGAGCAGATTTTGGACGCCTATTTGAAAAAATGGCGGACGAAAGCGGCGAGGAGTACCTGTTCAAGATTGTAGTGATCGGAGATTCGGCGGTGGGGAAATCGAATTTGCTTTCGCGGTTTGCTCGAGATGAGTTCGACCACAACTCGAAGGCCACAATTGGGGTGGAGTTTCAGACGCAGGTGTTGGAGCTCGACGGCAAGGAGGTGAAGGCGCAGGTCTGGGATACCGCCGGCCAGGAGCGGTTCCGCGCCGTCACATCCGCCTATTACCGCGGCGCCGTCGGAGCTCTCCTCGTCTATGATATTACTCGGACCACAACTTTTCACAGCATCAAACGTTGGCTCGATGAGCTCAATAGTGAGTTTCTCTCTGTCTCTCGAAAGTGCATTTCTTCTCGATTTTTAGTGTTTAAAGTCGATGTTATGATCAATTTGTTGTTGGAATTCCAATTGAATCGATTTTCAAACTAGTTTTGGGAATGTAAATTCATAGATGAATTCATACACAGAGGTAACAATCGAAGCATCTCGATTTGCTCTAGCTGCTGTTGTAGTGAAAAAATAAATAAATAATTTGTTTGTCGAATTTGAGGTCGAGTGATGAATGTTAATTCAGTTTAATGGATGCTTCAACTATCCAAAACATTCAATCAAGCTTATATTCATGTCTATGCAGTTTGCATCGAGTTTGATTTGTGGTAGTTTACTTTCTGATTGAGGTTAGCTTCGGCTTAATTGGAAGGGGAGTAGTTTCTTGATCTATTTTTCTGCTGCTCTGTCTTGCAGTTTATGTATATACTAACTATTAAACAAAATGAAAATGCAGCTCACTGTGATACTGCAGTTGCGCGGATGCTTGTGGGAAACAAGCGTGATTTAGATAACATTAGAGAGGTGAGTGTGGAGGAGGGCAAAGCTCTGGCTGAAGAAGAGGGGCTGTTCTTCATTGAGACATCTGCTCTGGATTCTACAAATGTGAATGAGGCGTTTGAGATTGTGATCCGCGACATCTACGACAAGGTCAGCCGGAAAATCCTAAGCTCCGACTCCTATAAAGCAGAATTGTCTGTCAATCGGGTTAGTCTGGCAAATGCAGCTGATTCTTCAAACCACAATAACTATTTATCCTGCTGTTCAAGATGAGACTTTCATCTCTATTTGTTGTCGATCGCCACCAGCTGCTTGGCTTGGCTTGGCTTGGCTTGGTTTATGTATAACTTCTTATACACCTCCTCTACGTTCATTTATTTTATGTTATCAACCAAATGAGGAACCGTTTTGCATTCAGTTGAATCATTGCTTTGATCTACTTTGGCCAGCAGGCAGACAGTATTTTAACTTGCTGTCGGTGAAATATTACAATAAACATCACTTCCCCCTATTCGGACACTCAATTTTTTTTTAGGCCTAATTAAGACTTTTACAAAATCCAATCCTTTTTTAGGCCTAATTAAGACTTTTACAAAATCCAATCCGAACCCATCGTCCAAAAACACTAAATCCAAACCGAAGCTCTGATTTCGGTTTTAACTGAACCTCCATCATTATTATTTTTTATATAAAATAATATATTTAATGTTTTACAATATTAATTAATATAATTCATATTTAAAAACCATAATTTTGTATTCATAATTCAATATTTATTAATAAGAATTTGGAATATTAACCAAAT
The DNA here is from genome assembly GCA_026898455.1 of Plectranthus barbatus. NCBI lineage: Eukaryota > Viridiplantae > Streptophyta > Magnoliopsida > Lamiales > Lamiaceae > Plectranthus > Plectranthus barbatus. The sequence continues at coordinate 299,402 of JAPKLW010000827.1, forward strand.
ATAATAATATAATTAAAAATATTTAAAAATAAATATTTGAGTTGGGTCAATTTGGATTTAACCAAAACAAAAATCTCGAAAATGAACCTGGCTTAGGTTTAATTTCAAGGTTTTCAGTCTGGACCAGACTCAAAACAAATTTCAACCTAAAATGAAACCGTCCAAAATATTTGAGTTCGGTTATGCTCACGGCTCACGCTATAAAGGCATACGATGGTAAAATAGACTCCGGCAAGTTCATTATTACTCTTAAGATGTATAAGATAAACATATATATTTGTATCATATCTCTTTGTATAGATTGTGCATATCTAGGTTACATTATATCTTTTCGTATAGATTAGATCTATTCCCTCCCTATATATATGCTTCATGTAATTCAATATCAGATGAGTGAAATAAGAATTATCTTTCTATACATGGTATCAGCCATATCTTGGCCTAAACCCTAGTTCTTATTTTTTTCTCCCCTTCTGATCGACGCGTTTTGCCTCGCCTTCAACATGGCCGCCCCCGTCGACACCGGAGACCTCCCTACTCTTCCTCTCTCGACCATCATACACATGGTTAATATCAAACTCACCTCGGCAAAGTATATGCTTTGGCACACCTAGATTGAACCTCTACTTATCACACAAAATTTCATGCCCTACGTCGATGGTTCCATCTCCGCCCCGGAATGTACGATCACCACCGCCGCTGGCGTTTCTTCCGTCAACCCCGCCTTCTCCCAGTGGTACTCTTGCGATCAGCTTATCAAGCTATTTCTCGTCTCCACCCTGACTGAAGAATCAATGGTCGTCACCATCGACTGCGTGACTTCTCACGACGTCTGGACTGCGTTGTCGCACTCATATAGCCATCGCTCTAAAGCGCGCGAACTTAGCCTTAAAGACGACTTACTATCGTTGAAGCAAGGGGACTCCTTTGTTGCTGACTATGGTTGACGCTTCAAAGGGCTGTGCGATCAGCTTTCTGCGATAATCAACAAACTGTTGACCAGCCCCAACATCCAAAGAAAAATAACACAAATAAAGACAAGTCAATCGAATCAGCTGTCAAGGAACTGACTTTCAACGCTACACTTGGAGGAGAAGGTCCAGCTTCTAATCCTGGCGAAGAAGTTCCAAACCAAGAGCGAGCGAGCCCTGCAGTGATGGACGCCTCCTCATCCTCCAGTTCTGAGCGGATTACGCCGTTTCATCAAGGGTTGGTGAAGGATGAAAATATACACATCTTGGATTTAGGGGGAACTGATCACTTAGATGCTCATCAGGTGATTACCTCCAGCGCAGTGGCATCGAAGTTAGAAATCATCCGAACAAAGATCGCTGAATATCACACAGCTCTCAAACAACTGGACAACCAGCGTCAAGAACTTGATGACCGGCAACAAAAAATAAATACTCAGCGAAGGAATCTAGACAACAAGGAACAAATGTTCAGAAGTCGTCTATTTCAATTACAAAACGAAGAGGAATCAACAACTGCTGAACTTCAAAAGATTCAAGAGGTCGAGGCTGCTGAGCTCAAGAGAAAAGCGGAAGAGGCTGCTAAGATAAAGAGAAAGGAGGCAGAGGCTACTGAACTCAAAAGAAAAGAAGCAGAAGCAGCAGCAGAGCTTAAGCAAAAGCAAGAGGCAGAAGCAGCAGAGCTCAAGAGAAAGGAGGCTGAAGTTGCCGAGCTAAAGAGACAGGAGGTCATAGCTGCTGAGCTCAAAAGGAATGAAGAAGAAGCTGCAACTGCTGAAACTCTTCGAATAACAGCAGAGGCCGTTGCCGAAAGAGCTAGTCATGAGACAGCACCAATTCAAGCTCCACCTCAGCCTGAGACTTCCACTGCAACCTCTCAGATTTAACCCAATGACCAATCTAAGGCGCTGACTATGTTTGTAGGAATCCAGTCTCCGAATCTTGTCTCTGTTGCAACGGGCCTTCTACCCTATAATGCTCTGAAATAAGAGATGGATCTTCGGCTGAATCAACATCTAACTCTTGTGTTTGATATTGTCAAAAAGGGGGAAGAGAGACAAGATGCGTCGATGAAGCTGCAGTTGGTTGAAAAATAGAACAAGCAAAAAGAGGAACATAGGATGAAAGAAGAAGAGCGCAAGATGCGGGTGATCAGGTCACAAGGAGACTGGATGCTCTAATGCTTTCCAGAGAAGAAGACAGAAAACAACTCTCAGAACTGACCGCGGCTATCGAAGCGCAAGCTGAACTGCTCTCCGCATCCATTGCAACGACCTCGAAGCCTAAAGACGCTGATTCCTTGAATCAAGATAAGGAGAAGGACAAGAATCAAGCCAAGTAAGCAAAAGTCATGGAAATTTAGTTTGCTTGCATCTTTTTTAATGTCTTTTCTTTTATCGCAGTTTTTTAGCTTTTCATGTACTTGCAATTGATCAAATCTAGTGAAAAGTGAAAAATTGTTGGTTTGAAGACAACTACTCATTGTCTCTCACCCTTATTCTTGATTGGATGAATTCACATCTTCCAGTGTGATCAACAAACCTTCTTCTATTATTACTCTAAAAATGATTGATTTTAATCAAAAACCAGTATCCCATTAAGGGGGAAGATCATTTAGAGTAGGTCGAGTGTAAAAGAAGCACGATCCTGAGCTGTATTAGATAGACAAACCTTGTAAAACTCAGACCAACTGTATCTTCTTGTCGACATAGATAGACTTAGAGGTATGATTTTGACAACATCAAAAAGGGGGAAATTGTTAGGTATTATTGTTGTAATCCCACCTTAATTTGATATTTTGATGTGTCAAAACTATATACCAAAGTCTAGGCTTTAGAGTATTACCTCATGTTATTCTTGTATAGGATAATCGAGTTGTAATAGTCTAAGAAGAAGGATATCGTCAAAACTGTGGAACAGTTTTGGAGAAGACAGTATTCTGACGAGCTAACTGTCAAGCAAACAAGACAAAGACAAGCAGAGCAGATCAAAGTCATTAGAACTGCACAGACATATTCTTCTGCCAAAGTCTGGATACACAAGAAAACTGTTGAGAGGCGCTCACAGTTTCAAGTCAATACAGTTTTACGTTCAAGAATGCATACGAGGCTAGTGTCGAGCAGTCGTAGAAGATTCTCGAGGAGGTCAACAATATAAGACAAACAATACTCAGTTGCGACTGGTGTACAACATTGTTTGAACGTCTGACACATCAAGTACAAGCTGCTCTAAAAAGCAGGTCGATGTAGTAGAAATATCAGAGATAAAAACGACCTTTTACAGAGAAGAGTGGACGGTGATTGGACATTCTTCTCTATGTCTCTACCGGCTATTTTTTGGGTCTCCACCTATAAATAGCTGGAAATACAGAGACATAAAAACCTTTGCCAATTTCAAGTGTCAAACCTCTGAACTATCTCGCACATCTGAATCTCCGACATACAAGCCTCTCCACATAAGTAAAAGCTCAAGGCATTAATCACTTTCTAGAGAGAAGGCATTTATCGTGGTTCATTTATTGAACTAGAAGCATTCATTGCGCATAGAATCTTTGGAGATTCACCGTGTTACCCTGAGTACACGAGGATTAAGTCAGCTAACTTAATCTACATCTTTGGTGTTCTTATTCTTCGAATAAGAACATAGCAGCCTGCTCTTGCAAAGGGAGAGTAGGTTATTACGGGCGATTGTCGAACTGTGAAATTTCTGGGAAGAACTCAACCATCCAACCTACCGAAAGAGAAAAAGGGAGGTTTGTCCTCAGTCCAACTTCTAGCCAATCCATAGAGAAGACGCAGAGCCTTCGACGGACTGAAGGAGGAGTGAAGTATAGCTGCCTGGGCGAGTGATCCTTTGTGCTGTGGACGGAGGTTTCTACAGCAACATGCTATAGATCGTGAGGAGTGTATTTTCATTGCTTATTGAATTATCGGATCAGATATCCGAAGAGTGGACGTAGGACTTAAGGCTCCGAACCACTATAAATATCCTGTGTCGTTTACAGTTCTTCTTACTTACGCACTTTACAGTTTTCTAGCATATCTTCATACCTTCAACACTCGTGTCGCAAGTGTTGAAAAGCATAAACTGTTAACTGCACATAACTGCAAAACTGTTATATTAATCTGCTGGCTAACTTGAACTGGCTCTTTAAAACTGCTAAGTAAAAACCGTATTGTTAGTTAGCTGAACTGTCTAAGTTAGAGTGCGATTTAACAGATTTAATACTTCCACTGCACATCATACGTACTCTGATCTAGGACCAACATATTCAATTTTCTCCTCTATAAATATACTTGTTTAGCTCGAAAATTACATCATCTTTAGTTTTATTTTCAGTGTTATTTTTCATAGTTTATTCCTTTAATTTTCAGCAATTACTTTAGATTTCCAGTCATCTTTATTTTATTGTTTTGGAGGATTTAAAGACAATGAAGACTTTAAGTTTCATGTTCTCTTTTTGATTCAAGTAAGTTTAATAAAGTTTATTATGTTGAGTTCATTTTGTGTTTTTTAATACGCTAGGCTAAAAACCCTAACAGGTTCTAAGATTTTCTGTATCATTTTTAGCGTGTTGTAATTCAATTAAATCCAACCCTAATTTATTGGTTCAAATTCTATGTTTTTTACTTTAAAATCTATTTTCTGTTGAAGGATCGAGAGATGAAAAATGAATTAGGTTTATAGTTGTTAATTTGAGACCGAGAGGAGATAATTAATAATAGGAAAATAGAATTTGATACAATTATTTTCTGTCTTAAAAGGAAGATTCGATTGTAGGGTTTTAATCTGCATCTTTATTGAGATTGGCTAGTGTCGTGTTCTTGAGACCAAGAGGAGTTAGTCACACATTAGTAATCCAAGTTTTGATTGCCTAACCAATTAATTAATTCCAATCTAACACATTTTCCGCCATAATCATAGTTTGGGGTTTGGATTGATTGTTTATGCATGTTAATTGGATTGGTTGAATTCCCTAGGATTTTTGTTTTTTATTACTTGATTCAATTCAATAGTCTTTTCTAAAATTGAAAACAAAACCTCACTCTCTATTTTGGATTTGCTCAAACAAAGAATTGATAAACTGCATCCAGTACATGAATATTTTTGTTGCAATGTCTTTGTGGGTTCGACAACCTTCAGGTTCTATAAATTTATTTGCTCACTACACTATAATTAATTTGTGGTTTTAACAGTGATCAAACTGCAAGGGCTAAAATAACATACACAGTAGTGGCACGAACAACCAGGCTTAAAGTATGTTGAAAATCTGACTTGCGAAAATCCTTACGCCACCAATCGAACTTTATGTCGTTCAATGGAACCATCAGTGTGAAAAAACCCATTTCAAGCCAATTATATTAGTATCAGGAGGTCAACGAACCAAATCACAAGTGTTACTAGAATGTAAAAAATCAATCTCCTATTTATAGCAGACAACCACTTTAGCGACTTTGCAGCTGATTTGAACCCTCGAGGTTAAGAGCTCGCAGACAAGGCAAATAAAAAGGTCATAGAAGATAGACTTACGGTATAGTGTGGCTTGAAAATTTCAGCACGAGCACAAGTGACCATAATGAGTACGTGGAGGATCAATAGGCACAACTTCAGGAGGAGTTACAAACACGCTATTAGGTGGAGCATGTACGACAACTTGTGGAGATAGATTATATTTTGGAGAAGGAGGATTAACGATCATGGGAGATGGCACATAATTGTTATCGTCCGTGCAAGGAGATTGGCTCCGAAGAGGAATGGAAGGTGCATCCTTAATAATAGCCTTGGGTGAAGACGGATCATCTAGAAAACCAATAATATCAAGATTACTTAGATAAGTAGAGCATGATGCACAAAGAGAATGAAAATAATGTTTAATCAAATTGAGCATGTCGTGTAATATGTACACGTGTAGATATTGGATCAAGGCTGCGGAATCCTTTGCACATGGCATTTTACCACAATAAAATGCAAGGAAGACTTAGCGGCAAAAGTTTATTAGCAGCATAATCGCGCAAAAAGGGAAAATTCTACAACCAAATAATCTGGAGCAAATCAAAGAGTACCTCAAAAGGAGACTTACTATGTTAAACAAATTAAGGCAGACTATTGATTGTATAAATTGCAAAGGCAAAAACATCGAATCAGAAAAAGGCTGGTTCATGAGCATGGTAAAGCATCGACAAACCAATTTTAGAAATGTGACGATGCTTGTGCTCGGCACAACCGTTATGACGAGGAGTATAAGGACAAGAAAATTGATGATGAATTCCTTTTGCATTCATAAATTCTAAAACACGAGTGTTTACAAACCCAGAACCCCTATCACTTGGAAAAAAAAGAATTATCTTCCTGGAGAATTAAGTAGAAACAAAAGGATAAAAATGCATAAAAGTAGCAATGAAATCCATTTTTGCCTTCAATGGATAGATCCACAAAAATCTTGAATAATCATCAATAAAAACAACATATTATTTGTATCCATCGATAGGAGAAAGAAGAGCAGGGCCCCAACGATCATAGTAAATATAATCAAGAACATCAGTTGCACGTTTGTCATTTAATTCAAAAGGCACACCATAACTTTTAACCAAATGACAAGATGAACAAACTGTTGGATCTAGTAACAATGAAAAAACAAACAAATGACCCAACTTGTTTAAAAGGTAAATAATGCAAGGACATGCCCCAAACAGAGATGCTAAATAGAATAACTAGCTTTCAACTTTTGTGAGTGAAGATCAGCAATCAATGTCGGGGTGCCGCGATCAAGTAGGTGGAGTCCCTTGTCACATCGCCCCTGAGTTAGGAATTGTTTGGTTTCTCGATTCTGAATAGCAAAAGAGGAGTAAAAAAAATATAACATTAACAGGATAATCAAAAGTCAATTTAGTGATAGATAACAAATTCTTTGTGAGATGTAGCATACCAAGAACATCTAATAATTTAACATCCGGATATATAGTAGTAGAACCAACATGGGAGATAGGTAAAGATGATCAATTACCAACAATAACACTGCCATTACCAGAATAAGGCTCATAATTGGATGGCTGATTTGTCATGTGAGCATATGCACCCGAATCTAAAAATCGATCAGAAGTCAGGGACGTGACATTACAATAAGATTTAAAGGCATGGGCAGTATTTGCAGCATCAGAGGATCGATTCCAAAATTTGAAGAACCGAGTCATTTATCAACATAATGCTCGCCATGACATATTTGACATCGCAGAATGTAAGAATGTTGATTATTTCAACCAGAAGACCCCCGACCTGCCCAAACAAATATCCACAATGAGAATTACCAAAACAATCACTAGTAGAGGCAGGAGAATGAGAGCGTTCACGATTAGCAACAAACGTTGTTGGAGCAACGGGTGAACCCTCCATAGCAAGTAACATAGATTCAAACTGTTTGGTCTGGTGCACAAGATTGCGGAAGGTAGGCTTAGGAGAAAGAGCAAGGCGCATGTGTGCGAAAGAGGTATCGCCTCTCGCTTCGCTTGCTCCGCTTCGCACGAATTTGGCTGCCACTTTTGATATATGAGTCATATCAACAGAACACTACAACTAAAATGTTGGCATCTATTATAGAATACAAACGACTTCTCTCTCATCACTTTTCCATTGCTTCTCTAGTTATCTCATCTTTTTTTCTTTCTTCTTTTTTTCTTTTTACAATATCATATAAATGCATTTTAGTAACTAACAACAAGTTAAGAAAGTAGTCCTTCATTTTTTCTTAAATAAATATTGTATATGATGTTAATTATTTTGTGATAATTATAATGTTGTGTAATTTTTTTTAATTCTATCATATTTTCTTGCTGCATTTATGTGATTTCTTAGGCTTTTTCTTGAAATTTATTGTTTCTTTTTTAGAGTGGTTTTAGATTTTAATTTGTTTGATTTTATATATTTTGTATTCATCATATTAATATTATGTTAATTGTTCTTCTTGAGCTAGTAAACATTTATTTGTTCCAAAAAAAAGAAAAACAAATTAAAGAGATAACGAAAAAAAATCTCAAAAAGTTTGCTTAAAAAAATGCTAGGACAATTATTTTTAAATGATGAATACGCATTTAGTTTATATGATATTATTTATTTTTGTTTCATATTTATTTAAAAATAAAGTGAAATCCATAAAATGATTTCTGTTATAAGAGATTTTGGAGTAAAATTTTAAATATGATAGATAATTTTAAATATAATTTATATTATATTTTATTAATAATTTTTATAATTATTTAGTTTAAATAAGAGTACCAAATTTCTCTTTCATACTAGACCTCAAAATTTATAAGAATGGCCATGATCATGTCGTGTTGAACCCAATGTGCTATCCACATCATTTTAGTCTTAGGTGTCATAGTCTTTCTCCGACGATAAATTTGGGGGGCGTTTGGTTGGTGGGTTTCGGAATGAGGGAATGGAATGATTCCGAAACACACTGTTTGGTTAAAGGGTATGGGAATGAAAAAATGGGAATCATTCCCAAATACTTGGGAATCACCAAAACCCTCCAAAATGGTGGGTTTCATTTTCATTCCCATATATCATTACCAAATTTATTTATTTCATATTATTTTATAATTATTTTCTTATTTATTTATTTTTAAAATATTAATCTAAAATATTTTGATAATAATATTATATATTATTCTTTTTAATATATTAATATAATAATATTATTATATTAATTATTTATTTTTATCTTAATTTTATATTTTATAAAATAAATAAGAATATAAATATATGATTTATTTATTTTAATATGATTATATTTTCTTAATTTTTTATTATTAAATTAATCATTTATTTCTTATTTTTTAATTCATTTTATTTATAATTATTTTATGATTTATTTACTTTTTCTTTTTTTAATGTTTTGATAATTATATTATTTATAATAGTATATGTTATTATAATTATGTATTATTCTTTTTAATATATTATAATAATAATATTATTATTATAAAATCAATCATTTATTTTGTATCTTAATTTTATATTTTATAAAATAAATAAGAAGATAAATAGATTATTTATTTGTTTTAATATGATTTTATTTTGTTATTTTTTATTGTTAAATTAATTATTATTTGTATAATAATTTAATTATATTATAAACCTATAAACTTAAAAAATAAATCATTAGAATTGAAAAATGATTCCAATACCCATCTAGTAAACCAAACATCAGAATTGAGAATGATTCCCAAAAATCAAACCCATACACATTCCCTCTACTATCAAACTCATACCCATAGTGATTCCTGACTGTTAAACCAAACGCCCCATGTTGTATCAAAGAATACAATAATATGTGTTTTTTTAATGGATCAAGCAAAGAAGGACTTTTATTATTGAAATATCTAAAAAAAAATGGAATATTTTTTTTAGCACAAGAACAAAAGGATTTTTATTATTGAATCCTTTGAATAAATTTGGTATAGAGCACGAAATTGTATCTGGGTTATGTAAGTCCTATATATAATAAATTGGGCTTAATAAATCTAGGTTGTATCGTATTTCGGCCCAATTTAATATTTTCATATATATAAATCCTCAAAACCCTAGCCATATATCCTCGTCGTCGTCTCAGTTGGAGGAGGAAGCCTAGCTGCCGCATCTGCACCAGGTCCCCCCGCTGTCCTCTCTTATTCATCATTTCGTCATTTCTGTTTGTTTTTCTTAACTTTCACAGCGGTAGCTTGAACTCTCTTGGATTTCCGTTCGTTTTCACAACTTGTTATATGCTGAATGTTTGCATATGCTTAATTTCATGATTCGATTAAGACTGCTACTTGTTATGTCATGTTAAAGCTGTTTCGTGTGATATATGTGGAACACATGTTGAATATGTTGCGTGCCTGTTCGTTGATAGATCTATGAATGAAAATCTTTTCCAAAATAATTTCTGTTGGAGTAGTTTTTGCTTTCCTAATCGATGAAATCCAGCTGAATTACGTTGGTGGTAGCTGTATCTCGGTCGCTTCACTGCTTAAGAATTATCTATATCTGGGAGACTATTGATTATTGCGATGTGTTTCTTTTTTATCGAACGATATATGCTGCATAAACTGTCTATTTGAAACCTTTGGGATGCTGCTGTATTAGTTTCTTTAGTTTAAATTATGTGTTGTTTTTCAGAAGCCATGGCTGTTCCTTTGCTCGACAAGAAGATCGTGAAGAAGCGTGTCAAGCAGTTCAAGAGGCACCAGAGTGACCGCTGGGTGTCTGTGAAGGTATTCCTTTTATTATTTTATTGCCTTTGCAGTTATTTGTAATACGTGAAAAGGGAGTATGTTTAGGATAATATTCAAACATAGAGGCCTAGTTTTCACTCCGCAAATATTATAAATGCTAGTAATAAAGGGTAGTGAGTAAAGCTTTTTACCCAAATTCTATGCCTGGTTGTCATTTCTTCTGAATGCTAGTAATAAAGGGTTAGGTTATCTATCGCTTTGATTGTTGACACTTAATCTGATGTTGCCTCTGGGAAGCATGTAGTAATAGCTAGTTTGTTTCATGTTTATGATAATGCACAATTAAGTCTAATTGTATGATATTTCGTGACAGACCAACTGGCGCAGGCCCAAGGGTATTGACTCGCGAGTCAGAAGAAAGTTTAAAGGATGTACCTTGATGCCAAACATTGGTTACGGAACAGACAAGAAGACCCGCCACTATCTTCCTAATGGATTCAAGAAGTTTGTTGTCCACAACGTCAAGGAGCTTGAAGTTCTCATGATGCACAACAGGTTCGCCATAGTTCTCCAGTACATTTTTATGATATAGCGAATTTGATTCCTGACATACTCTTTGATCTACACATTGCCAGGATATACTGTGCTGAGATAGCACACAATGTGTCTACCAGGAAGAGAAAGGATATTGTTGAGCGAGCAGCTCAGTTGGATATTGTTGTGACCAACAAATTGGCCAGGCTTCGCAGCCAGGAAGACGAGTAAGCTGCTGTTGTTGGTTGGGCCACTTCTGCTTAATTTGTTTGAATGTTTTTTACTTGGGTAGTATTCTGAATATTGAATGGAGAGTGTTTTAAATTGGTCGATTTTGTTTGGGTTTTTGATATTCTGGTGTTAATGTTTCTATTTTCTATCTGATCAACATACTTAGCTCCCTACGTTGCTTCATGCCCTTGAGTTCTTTTTCGGCCAAAACACTAGTTTTAGCATTAACTATATGTATTTTTTTCAAATCTAAGTATCAATTATTATCTTTTTCAATTTAATGACTAAATTATTTGAAACAATTCAACTATAGGACATCAATTTTTTCTGAGGATGCTTGTTGGAAATCCAAGTCATTTTAATAAATGTTTGGCATTTTAATAAAATAATGTGTCATTTCTACTAAAATGACATGTGTTTTTTATGAATACCGTTGGCTTTTGTTGTTGCAAAAAAAATCTATAATTGAATAGTTTGTAAATTAAATTGAGAGAGTATAATTGATATTTAATTTGAAAAAAACAATGTATAGTTTGTATTAAATTATTAAAACATTTATAGAAATGCAATCTTAAATATTTGTATATGATTGATATTATTTCAAATATAAACTAAGAATTGAAATAATAATTATATGTATCGATTTTTAAAGATGACTATTGACTAGGAAAGAAAATCGTAATTCTAACGCAAATTCCAAGTTAATGAACTTTTTCTGATTTGATTCACTGGGGCCGACTATTTGTCGGGCCCTCTCCAGTACAATGCTTCGGCCCAGAGTTAAATGAAATGAAATAGTTTTAAAATCGTCGAATCAAATCAATTTTGAATGATGTACGTCACGTCAGATTCACATATTTAAATAATTAACTATAGGCAAAAACTTGCGTTAGGCAGGCCTAAACGGTTTAGGCGGGTTTTATCCTACCCAAATGGGTTCACCCATCCCAAATAGGGTATATTATATGGGTTTGGGTTTGGGTTAATGGATAAAATTCGCCTAAAGCTTGGGTTAATGGATAAAACCCGCCTAAATCGTTTAGGCCTGCCTAACCCAAGACCTTCCCTAAACTATATTTATATTTGAGGAAAATATTTTAAATAACCATTCCTACTAAATGCATTACAAATATACCCAAAACATTATATTGCTTTAAGAAATACCCACTGCCACAAACAGAGTTCGTTTTTGCATGAAATCGAGAAGATAATTAGTTAATGATAATCAAATCATTAGCAAATATCAAATCAGGCGTGTATTATTCTATTTTTTAATTGGATAAAGTTAATATTAAATTTAGAAAATATGCTATTGACCAAAAGACTAAGACCGGATATTAAAAAAAAATATTTCCTAAAGTCGGTGGCGAGGTCGGTGTCGTGTGCTTGACAACGACCTCGACACCGACTCAATATTTAAAAACTTTAAATGTGGTCGATGCCACGTAGGTCGGTGCCGTGTTTGGCGTCGAACTCGACACCGACTGTCGGTAGAATATTTTTTTTTAATTATTTTTGGTCGGTGCCGAGGTCGGTGCCATTGTAAAGGCACCGACTTCGACACTGACCTTCCTTTTTTAAAAAAAAAATTTCAAAATTATTACAATTTGTGTATGCACGTGAATGTACGAAAATATGAGTGGTTGAAATGAGCGGTTCTGCTTCAAAATACAGAGGTAATTGAGATCGAATTATAAATCGGTGCTCTTCACTCTTACACTCAAATTCGAAGAAAAATTCTATATTTTTTTCTCCATTTTTAAGGTATTCTTTCTACTCATTTTCCATTCTTTCAGTTTATATCTTCGTGAAGATGGAGAATTGGTGTTCAATTTTTGTTCACTACAATGGTCAATTGGATGATTCATGCAACTATATTGGTGGACAAGAACGATTGATTTACGTTCCATCCACCAATATGTCCGTGAATTATTTGAGAAGCAACATTCAACAGATTTTTGATGCTGAATATATATTTGGTGAGTATAATTTGTATTATACGTTTCAAAGCCGCAGCGGAAGAATTGTGAAATATTTGTTGACGACTGATTTGGAGTTGCAGCGGCTTTGTGCTCTATATTCGGAGCCCAATATTTTTGTTATTATGAAGGGTGCTGCTGGTGTTGGGACTTCACAGCGACAGCCCTCACCCTACAGACCATTTTTATCTTCAATGAGTCCACCACCGAACCAGTATTTTAGTCCAACGGCTGATGGCCTTCAAAGATTTGGGTCTTCGATGTATTTTGGTGCATCTCCGAACACCAATTTTGATTCTTATGGTCATGGTCTCTTTAATACTTTTGCTGATCAAAGTGCAAGCGGTAGTGGCTCACAAGTTCCCGACCTAAATGAAGAGGCTCCTGTTGAAGAAAACGAGGAAGAGGAGGAGCATGTGGATCCTGTTGTAACCCAAGAAGTTCCAACAGACGAAACTGAAATAGGTGGTGGCCATGTGGAACTCGATGATGATGATGAAGCAAATCTGGAATGAACATCATGATAACCACCCCTCAACTAACCGCCTATCATGGTACCCCAACACAAAACACCAACAAGCTAATATGTTGGCGACCCTCAAGTAAAGCAATTGATCCTCACGATGTACAGTACACTCCTTAAACTTCTTAAACAAATTATTTGCTGTCAGTTGCTTATTTTCACAGAAATTTCTAAAAACAGAAGATCTAGAATGAACATCATGATAATCAGAACAAGGATCAAAGGACGAGGCCCCAAAACCCAAACCAGTAACCAGTGCAAACTCAGGCACCCCAAAACGAATCACTCTCCCACCAACCAAGAATAACATTGTATTATCATCATCATCATCACTCTTAATTTGGTAACTTAAGAGCTCTACTAAAGGAGCGGAAGCACTAGGACCATTATTTTCCCAAACTAAAAGAGAACCAAAGGGTCCTTCCCTAAACTGATTAACCAAGGATTCCCCCCCCCCCCCCAATGACTTTAAGGTCGATGCAATCCCCTTCAGTACTGTGGTCTTCGTGGATAACGTCACCTTCGTAGTTAAACCACGGAAAAGCAGGCCTAATCCACTCAACCTACACATATTATTCAACATATTATTAATAACAAGTACTCCAAAGATTTTAATTCAACATTATCGATATTAAAAATATTTCAACATATGATTAATTAGTTCACGTTATTCTACCGTGTTATACAATAATACTCTCATATCACACGCAATAGTTAAATTGGTGTTTTACACCACGGTGTAACGGTTTCCGTTACCATTAATTTAAATATAACTATGGTTATCCATCGTGGTTCACGGAATTCTCCCGTGTTATACAATAATACTCTCATATCACACGCATTACTTAATTAGGTGTTTCACACCACGGTGTAACGGTTTCCGTTACAACTACTTTACGATAAATTAAATTAATAAAAGCTATATATACCTAAATAAGCATCCACAACATAATTAATTTAATAAAAAATAACATGAAAATTAATAAATGAGTTTAATTTGACCGAATTCAAACTAATCATACATCTACATTAATTAATTTAATTTGGTCCAATTCAGCCAAATTATACAATAATAAATTAATTTAATTTGATGGAATTCAACCAAATTATACAAGAATAAACATACACAACATAATTAATTTAATTAAAACCAAATTAGCATCTAATTGAACTTAAATAAAAAAAATAAGGTTTCAATTTGATTTTCCCCCAATTTGTGTTTTCCCCCCAATTTGATTTTGACCTAATTTTGCCAAGCTTACACCATCAATTATGTTTCGGACCCTAAATTAATCAATGAAACTAATCTAATAACACATTGTTCAACACAATTCAAACTACTCCATGAAATTTACATAAATTTACACATAATTTTTGCAAAATAATTAAACTAAATAATTAGAGAAAAATAACGAAAACTCACGGTTAAAATGAAATAAAAATGGTTGAAACTATATACCTCATTATGGGCGGCCATTACGTGAGAATACTTTGTGAAGTTTTGGTAGATCTATGCCTGAAGTCGAAGTCGAATGTGGAGAGTCGACGTCTGAATCTGAATGGAATGGCAAGAAAATGGGATTTTCCCGTTTTATATATTTTTTTTCGAAAGGGGCCCGGGGGGGGTGGCGTGGGGGGTGTCATATAACTGACACCGACCTCGACACCGACCTACGTGGATCGACGCCACGTCAGTCGGCGTAGGCGACATCGACCAACGTGGCCTTCATTCCGACTGACGTGGCGTAACTCTTGTTTTTTATCTATTTTTATCTATTGCCACGTTGGTCGATGTCGAAGGTCGGTGCCATTACACCGACGCCGACCAACGTGGCACCGACTCTCTCTCTCTTTCGTTATAAATTAAAATTGACCGACAACTTTTTTTAAAAAATTAGGTTCGATTCAAAAATACAATAAATTCAAATATTGACCGACAACTTTGAATTTCCATCAACTAGTCTAAATCTACAAGTTTTTTTGTGAAAATAACCAAAT
The DNA here is from genome assembly GCA_026898455.1 of Plectranthus barbatus. Lineage (NCBI taxonomy): Eukaryota > Viridiplantae > Streptophyta > Magnoliopsida > Lamiales > Lamiaceae > Plectranthus > Plectranthus barbatus. The sequence goes on from JAPKLW010000827.1 coordinate 314,850, forward strand.
TTCACCTCTGAAATGTGTCAGATTAAGACAGTGGGTATTTTTTGAATCAATATAATGTTTTGGGTATTTTTGTTATATACATAGCTGAAAGTGGGTATTAATAAATCCCATTCTTTATATTTATGTGAAGTTGAATATTGACCAAGTTAGGATGACTTATTTACCTAAACCACAATTTTCTAGGACCTAACTTTCTTTCTGCCAACTCAAATTTCTAGGTTCATTAATACTTTTATTAATGTCTAAATAAGCCAACTCATGCTGTATTCCATCATTATATTAATTTTAACTCTTATAATATAAAAGTTCCAACTTTGGCTGGAAATAGACCGGAACAAGTTTAATAGATTTAAATATGCTATAATTAAAAGTGATTAAGCTTTAACTATTATCTATAACTAGTATTTCACCCACGCGATGCGTGGGAACTATAATTGTGTTCATATTGTAATACTAAACTTCATATGTTATTAATAAGTAATATTGATATCTTAAATTTTTAAACTACAAAATTATATGATAATACATATAATATATATATATATATATATATATAGTATATATATTATATTATATTGACTTATATTTACTTTGATTAATTTGTAAATTTTATTTTCTAAGCATAAATATATGTTTTTAATTTGAACAATGTTTATCGATTATTTTATTTTTTAATTGGAGCATTATTGAAATGAGAAATATGTATTTTGACGTGACTCGAAAATATGATCAATCAATTGTCAAAATATTTAATTACTTGTGCTCCTAAATCAAAACTTTTATAATATTTTCTTAATATAATAAGTTTCACTTCATATTCCCTCTGTCCCGTTGAAGTAGTCTCATTTTTCATTTCTGTTTGTCCCATAAAATAGTCCCATTTTCCTAAAATAACAAAAATTTTCACACTCACCAATAAAATATTAATTCCACTACACTCACAACCCTTAATCTCCGTGACGGAAAGAAAAGAGACAACTCTAATAAGACGGAGGGAGTAATTTATAATTTTTAATACAAAATAATTTTTATTATTTTTTAATATTTGAGAAAACTTCGTAATGTTATTATTGCAAATTTTTATGTTTTGACCAATTAATTCACCTTTTTTCATCTCTTCAAAAGAAACTTTTTCAATTAATGTATAATAAATATTGATGGTTACATCATTAGTTTTAACTACATACATTGATGTATGCTTTATGCATACCTGACATATAATTTGATTTACTACTCTTGCATATGCTAAAATTTTATAAACTCAATCTCCCTCGTTAGCTCTTTAATGACTTCAATCAAATTACGATATCACATTGTTCATTAATAGTAATATTTATATCTAGACTGATTTCTCAATGATATTAGTTTTTATACAGTATTTTGTTTGGTCATTGATAACTACATACTTCATACTGATTCGTATTAACATCATATTATTTTGTGTTTGTGAGTTCGAGTCTTCAAGTCAAAGTAACCCTGCCATTAGTATTTCTCAGTACAAAATAATGTTTTCTCTTTGATTGTTATTACAAACGTTGTGTTTCAACTCTTATACTTTTGACTTAATTCATTTTTTTATTTTTCCATTTTAATTCACGTGATTGTCAAATTTTTTTTCTTTGATGCACCTTATCCCTTCAATGATTGCACATTTTCGAAATAATTTGTCTGACAATAAAATAAATATTTTCAAACTTACATGCATTTCAAACTTTTAAATTTTTTAATGCGATAATAAGAACATATTGATTCAAGTGTAGGGAATATAACCATATTATTTTTCAAACAAAATTACTTTAATTGATTATTTTAAGCCAGAGTATGGACCAACCACCTAAATTCGGAATCAATAACCAAACCTTTTGCATTTGTTTACTATAAGTAAAACATGATATATTATTTCAATACATTGACCACATATCAAGCAATTCGGTTTCAGTTTACAACCTCTTCGAATAATTTTTTTAATAATCAATTTCACTTTTGCATGTCTTCTCGAAAATATACATATATTGAAGTGTGATGAATTTAATATTATTTCTTATTTTGTTTTTTTTATAGTGTGATATTTTAAAAGTTTTTAAATTTTATTTATTTTACAATATAGTGTGACACATTAATATTTTTGCAACAGTAGTCTCACATCCTAATATTTCACAGTGTAATTTATTTTAGTTATATTGTGACACCCTAAACCTTTTTTTTCTTATTTTCTGTTTCATTTGAAAATATATAAATTAACCTTCTAAAATAATCTATCATTTATTTTATCTTACAATTATTACAGTATTCTATTTTTTTCATCTTTCATTTTACTGTATGACTTTATATTTTATTACATTTTGAGTTTTAATACATTAAAATAAATTTTATATTTATTTACTGTATTTTCATATTTGATTTTAAAATACTCTAACATTACATATAAGAATATATTATAAAATAATATAAGATTAATTGAAAGATGAATTAAGAAAAATAATTATTTATTTACATAAATTTTTAGATAAATGCCGTAAACAATAAAATTAAGATTCTTCTAATATTATTTTTAATGTGATTTTGTACTCTTTTTTGGATAGTTTTTATAAAATAATGGAAATGAAACCATACATCTTGAATAAAAAATGTTGAGAAATTTTTAATTTAAAAATATTTTTAAATATATATATATATATATATATATATATATATATTGAATCGTGAAATATATATTCTATAAAAGAGAAATCTATAATAAAATTTATAATATATTGTTTATGATTTCATGTAGTAAAAACTCAATTTGTTTTCTATATTACCATTTCATATTAATGAACAAACTTAATTAATAGTTTAATTAATTAACCATAAGTGTATGTGTGATTTTACGGTTATACCCTCCGGTCTTATTTTAATATATATATAGATAGGCCTTCTTTTAGGTCCGAACTTGACCTTTTAAATTGAGTAGGCCGGATTCTTTACCTATTAAAAATTTATTAGAGTATATTTATATTTATAATTATTTTTTATTTTTAAAATTATAAATATGTTGTATAATTTTCAATTCAAATATGTATAGTATTTTATATCACTTTATTATTTGGTACAAATAAATTATTTAATGTATTTTTTATTTTTAAATTATAAATATAATTTTTAATTTTAAATAATCAATATATAATATATGATTATTTGAATAATTTCATAAGCTTATTTTGAATCTCAGATCCGAACTTGTTTAATTAAAAATGCTTTATAGATAGCCAAAGTCTGCCTTATTTTCAAAATAATTTCAGCCTGACCTGGTCTGTAATAGGTTCGGTCGAAGGTCCATGTTAGACAGTCCGACATATTCACACATCTAATTCGAACAGTTGAATATAAATCTATAATAAACAATTATAAGAATCTAAAAAAAATTATATTTGTAATTTTTTTCTTTTAAATATTATATTTATTAATTTTTAAATAACACTAGATTTGCACCTTTTATGGAATAATTTTGTATATTAAGCTTCGATTTTTTAGGCTAAGTATTTGATATACTTCATTTTATTGTTATTGGATCTCTAGTATAGAAAATAATTTACATTATATATTAATATATAATATTGATTATTATATTTTGACCAGAATTTAAAATCATGAACTTTTATCTTCTATCTCTTAAAAGAAAATTAACAATAACTATTAACAAAAATTCTAGCAAATTTTATTAGAAAAAATAAAATACTATAAAATATATATTACCACCGACGAAGCTAGCATAGGGCTCATGGGGGCTGGAGCCCCCACAAGATTTTCAATTTTTTTACATGTGTTTTTATTTATTTATTTTTAAATTTATGTATATATAAAGTGTTGATACCGAAAATAGTCGAGCCCCCACGATACTCAATGTCTGTCTTCGCCCCTGTATATTACTACACAGTAAAATATAACTCCTAATAATAATTTGCGACACATAAATTACATAAGATTATGAAATAAAATAAAATGACTAACGATATATTATGTATAAATATTATATATTCATGTATATTAATAAAATTAAAATAACTCATAAAATATAATACTACCTCTATCTCATGTAAATTGTAGTAATATTTTTCTTTCGGTACGAGAATTAATGATTGTGAGTATAAGCGAAATTAATATTTTATTGTTGAGTGTGAAGAAACTGTAATTTTTAGTTATGTTACAATTCGGTTGGGATGCCTAATTTGACAAGTGTAACCATTAGGGCGGGATGGAGGGAGTATTATTTAATATATATTGAAGATTTAATACAAAACAAAATTCTAATTTATAAAGTTAGCTGCTAATGCTAAAACTATATTATAATATACAACATATGTAATATATCTCACTTTAATGCAAATGTAACTATGATTCAAGATTCATTATTTTTTAATGTATTTAGAGGTGATAATGTTACATTATCATATGTTGTATTTTGTTATGATTCACTGCTTATTTAAATTAATTAATTAATAGTATTGTGAGATTTCTTTTCCAATAATTTAAATATATATTTGAAAACTTTGAGATATATTATAATAAATAAATATATTATCTAAAATAATTTCGTACAATGTATGGTGCAAATCTAGTTTATTATTACAAGTAAAAAAGTGGAGAAACGGTTGTTAAAAAATATAGTTGGTAATTCTGAGACAAATAAAAATCAAATGTCCCATTTATTTTATACTTTAAATTATTACAGTACTATTTTATTTAATTTTATATACTATTATTCGTCTATTCACAACTAAATCTGGTAATAGCAAAATCGGGAAATCTCTCGATCCACGCAATTTCTTCCTCCACTCAACTTTTGTATACACCAAAACGCCAATTCCAAAACAAAAAGAAATTAAATTTCCTCCCTCGCTTTCCAAAAATTCCCCCGTTTCTCTTTTTCAATTTCAATAATTCTTCATTTGGAGAGAGAAAGAGAGAATACGGAGAGGGCAGAAGCGGAAAATGTCCCCATCACCGTCGGCGGCCAAACAGGCGGAGCAACTCCGACAAGACGGCAACACCTACTTCAAAAGAGAACGGTTAGGAGCTGCCATTGACGCTTATACTGAGGTAGATTTCTGATTGGTCACTGATTGCCCTTCCTCTTTCTTTCTTTCTTTCTTTTTTATGTTAGTTAATCTTGACATTCTTTGCTCAAAACTTGGTTTTCCCCAGGCTATTGCGTTGTGCCCTAATGTTCCAGTGTATTGGACGAATCGTGCTCTTTGCTATCGCAAGCGGAAGTAAGTTTGTACGAACTCGTGTTTTTTTTTTCTTTTATAAATTTTATTTTATTAGAATATATCTCATTTTTATTTGTTCTTGGTTTATAGTGAATGGACGAGAGTGGAGGAGGATTGTCGCACAGCACTTCAGCTTGATCATCAATCTGTAAAGGTATGACCTATTAGGTGAAATTTATATGCGAAGCATTCTTAACGTTTGGTCTTTCTTCAGTTTTGTTGTTTATTTTCTGATTCCGTAGCTTATTCTTTTAATTTATTTTCAAGGCTTTACTATGTTTTACGATTTGTGCTAAGATTTGTGTAAATTCTTGTATGTATGGATGATTGGTTGTTGGTGCTTGATGGCCAAGTAGCATTTAACGAATCAACACAATTATTCTATTGGCTAACCTTTTATTGAAACCAATAATGATGAAGTGTTCTTTCTATTCCGTAACTGTCACAAAATTCTATTATTTTCTGGCAAAAGAAGGATGCATGATCCTTTCACTATATATGCTTATTGCACATGAGTCTGTAATAAAATTAATTATAGTTGGTGAGATTGTTGGGAGATATTTCTGTCTTTTGGATGTTGGGATCTATAATTGAACGTATTTCCCTGTCTTTCCCCTTGTCTGTTTTTGGTTGCTAATAATGTATGTATAGTAGCTGTCTGTAGATCTCTGTGTCTAACCGCTTTGTGATTTTTTTGGCATCCAACTAACACATAAAATGGAGAAGAAAACAAAAATCACTGACTCATTTAGATTTATTGGAGTTAGGCACCATAACACTCGGTTTATAAAAAAAAAGATTCTGAAGGCATTGTTTTCACTAAGCTGCTAGTTTTCTGGCATTAGAACTATGTGTAGTTAACTTCTGGGTGAAGTTCTTAATTCTGTATAGTTAAACCTCAAATAGGTACTTCCACAGTCCCAATGCCAGGTCCAGTCTTCGTTCTTGAGAAGATACAAAGCCCTAATAACTTCAGAAGCTTTAAGCTGTATGAAAAAGTTTGCTTAAAATGAGTTTAAGAAGAATTTCTTGGAAGCTCTGTGATGATGTAATTTTTCAAATTCTTAACTTGCTGAATGCTGATATATTTCATGCATCTCAGATGTTTAAATCATATTTTATACCTCATGTTTATATTCTTGTTGCTATTGCAAGCAAGCTTGCATTGTTAACAGTGAGCTTATATTCCATTTACCAATATTTACATTTGGCCAACCTTTTTTTTTTAAATTTTTATTTGAGCATATTATTTGAAGAAGATCGTCCATGACCTGAGATTTTGCTTGCTACTAAAGGCTTATTGATAGTGTTCTACTTTTATTCTGCTGAAACACTTGCATACTATAATTAGAATTAACATTGGAGTCTTTCCATTTCAGGCTCACTATATGCTTGGTCTTGCTCTGCTGCAAAAGGAAAATTATGGGGAAGGTGTGAAGGAATTGGAGAAGGTATGAGGTGTTCATTTTCGGAAGTTCTCTTTATTTCAGTTTGCATTTACATAAATAAGTGAAAACTATCTTCTTATTGAGGTCCACGCTGGAAAAGATAGTTGGTGTTAGTTTGTTGGATTTTGCTTTCTATGGGCTGTGTAAGATCATTATATATATATATATATGCTTGCATGTATTTCCTGTTCCAACGTTTTGCAGTAAATGTTGCTCGTAAATGATTGATATTACTTTGTCAATGCATGTCAAGATGAAGAGGCGTGACTGGAATGTAATGTGATTTTTTTATTTTTTTAGGCAACTGGATTTTGTTGATGTTTGGTTGTTCATGATGCATTATGTAACTTATAGGCTTTGGACCTTGGGAGGGGTGCCAACCCCAAAGGATACATGGTAGAAGAAATATGGCAAGAGCTTGCAAGAGCAAAATATTTGGAATGGGAATATGAATCTACCAAGCGGTCTTGGGAACTTCAAACCTTAAAGTAAGTTTTATCTTTGACCTTTTCCTTTTTTTTGTCCCCCATTTTAAGGATTCCTTCATGGTGTATTTATTTGCATATTTTGATCCCTGTTCTCTCCATGCATGTTGGACAGGCAAGCTTGTGAAGCAGCTTTGAAGGAGAAACATGAACGTGATGCTCTTGAAACAGAAGGCTTTGTCGATGAAACTGCTATTTCTATGTCAAATCAATTGAATGCTTTGAACCTAGTATTCAAGAAGGCTGCTGAAGACGATACCCCGATGGAGGTGAGAATTTGATGCCTTTACATGAGTTTATGATTATTACTAATCTTGGTTTTCTGGTTTCAGGTGCCTGATTATCTGTGCTGCAAAATCACTTTAGACATTTTCCGAGATCCTGTAATCATTCCAAGTGGGGTTACATATGAAAGAGCAGTGATCCTAGAACATCTAGAAAAGGTGACCATCACTGAGCTCAATTATGATTGCCATTATGCGCATAAACTTGACATAGAATTTTCTATTTATTAGGTTGGGAAATTCGAGCCCATTACCCGTGAGCCACTACATAAATCTCAGTTGGTACCCAATTTGGCTGTAAAAGAAGCTGTAAGGGCATACCTGGAGACACATGGATGGGCCTATAGGATAAACTAATGCTGTTTTGGGATCTTTCTTTGCATCTCTCCAGCAGAGCAGATTGTAATCCTTACTTTTGTAGAGCATGTTAGAACATCATCCCAAGGCCAACTTCATTCTTGTGGGATTGCCAAATATATAGAGAACTCCAGGTGCTTTAGAAGCAGCAGAATAGAATCTCACAATTCATGATTTCGAGTGTATAGAAAAGTCTGAAGACTCTGAACATGTACAGCAGACATTTGCCTGGTGTGGTGAAAACTGAAGTTTGAGTTTTAAATTATTATCATCCTTGACTTTTGGTGATTCGATTCGTCCATGTTTTCTATTTGGGTTAAAAGGGTTGCCACGAGTTTAAAGATTTGGGTTTTGGTGGACAGATAACTTAATTATTTTCAACCATCCATTCAATCTTTAACTCTATATGCACCAGTTTTGGCTTGTTGATTCCAAATATTAATGTTTGGCTTTGCTACAACGACAGTTAAGAAATGAAACTGCGGACATCAACAGAATAATGTAATTCGAACATTCCAACTCAGGAAATCTTTTCTTTTCACCAAAATAGGCTTAGTAATTGATGCATTTCTGTTCCAAAAAATCACAAAATTTTCAACTCAAAAAACACATTCATATATTCTTAAAATTGCTATGCCAGTGGTTTTTGGTACTTAGCCATTTTAGTACCTCAATTCTAATCGCAATTTTATTTCATAATAAGAAAATGGGAAGAGAATATCAGCTCCGAAAGTCTCATTACCAGAAAATCCTATATTTGATGTGAACAGATGAAAATGCATAATCAATTCAAATTCTCAATGTGAGTAAGAACTGCGAATAGAAGAATCCATAGTGGAGTGGAAAAAGCCGAGCAGCTACAGTATACAAACTCAAATCTTGAGAGCTCATATTCATAGCCCCCATCATCAATCTCAATATCGAAACAACTTATTTCAATAAACCAATACAAGATTGAAGACACTCTAATTCAGATATATCATGCCTTGCTATCAATAGGTTGAGACTTGCTCAATTTGGCAAACATATTTCCGTAAAGCTTAGCATCCTTCTTGTTGTATTCCTTCACCTTCTCCTTTAGAGTTTTGTACCCTAGCTTCACCTCCCTATTCCCAATCACAACACAATTCATTACTAACATCCGAGATTGATTAATATGAAACATGATGCATCTGCATTACTACCTGTTGTTTGGGTCCAGCTCCAGTGCCTTCTTGATATCATATTCAGCCAAATCCATATCCGCCATGTTCATGTATGCTTGAGCCCTTCTGTACAGCGCCTTCACATTTGAGCTCTCAAGTTCCAGCACCTTCAACATATAATGCCGTTTCAGATATACTTATTTATTTCTAATAGCTTGCATGAACGAGACAAAAAAAAGGGAATACTAGTTAAGATGATGAGAAAACCTTGGTGCAAAGTTTCTCTGCCTGCTTAAATTCTTTAAGTTTCAACTTGCAAGCTGCATCGTTCAGGTTGCAAGTGATCTTCAGTGCTTTTGCCTGCTTCTTTTCATCCTCGCTAAAAGAAGAGTCGTAATCAATGAATTTGGCGGCCTGCATCATTGTTATTTTATCTTAGCTTATCCATAATCCATATCATTGGTCACCTCACATCATTTCTTGAGATAATTACCTTCTCATATCTCTTTGAGGCCCTCACGTACTTACCAGCTTTGAACAATGCATTCCCTTCTTCCTTTTTCTTACCTGCGGCCTCAATTTTTTCTTCATTATTCATATCCCATGATTCTCTCTCCTGAAACATGCAGCAAATTCAATACGCTTATAACCAAAATCCAAACGTCAAGATACCAGAGCTCAAGTCAACTAACCTTGTCAAAAGTGATCAGCTCAACTTCATAGATAACAGTAGAGTTAGGAGGAACTTTGGCCAACTCTTGCTGCGACTCTGATGAACCAAACGCATACTCTGGAGCGATTGTCAAAACTGCAACCTCGCCCTTCTTCATTGTGGCCACAGCCTTGTCCAACCCATCACAAACTTGCTCTGCTTAGACGAGCACAGAGTAAATAAGATGCAACAACATCACGCAATTGAATGGATAAAATAGGAAACATATATGTACCTTCATCCGTTTTGAATTCAAAAAGATCGTTCTCATCATCACCATGCCCTTTCTTAACAAATATGGTACCATCTTGCAGTTTGCCAATCAATTTCACTGATAAATTGACACAACATTATTAGATATGATGGTAAACAAAGATGACAATAACAGAACTCACAGTGTTTCCACGATTACATCTAACAACAGCTCCTTCATTAGGGCGCTCGTACCCCTCCCCTTCTTTTAGTATTTTCTTGACAACTTTCTTGTCATCGGTGACATTAGAAACTGTCTTCCAAGATACCAGCTCCAGGTCAATGTCCAGGGTAGCATTCGGTGGAACAGCTACTTTATCACCAGAGGCTGATTTGCCCTTTTCACCAAATCCATCTGCATCAAAGATGACATACACAAACACTTACTATTATGATTCTACTCTACAGAAGAAAAACAAATTTCCAGTTATGATTCTCGATTACTCTTCTTACATTGGGGCTTGACTGTAAGGAGGACCTTTTCACCCTTCTTCATTGTCTTCACAGCCGCCGAGAGAGCAGGACAAAAATGACCTAAAAATGCCATCTTGTGAGTATAATTTTTCAGAAACACGAGCATTGCCACGATCTGTATAACCCATTTCAGAAAAATACCTTCTTGAACAGTGAACTCAACTCCATCGGACTTGGCCACAACAGTTCCGTTTTCCAACCGTGCTTCATACTTCACTGGATTACACATAATAATATTAGATACTAATACTCCAATACACAACTAATCCATATTCATTTAGAAGGTGAATGCTTACGCACCAAGCACTTCATCAAGATCCTTCGGATTCTCCCATTTCTCCCCCTCTTTGAGGATCTTCTTAAACACACCACCATCCTTGCAAATATCCTTGACATTCATCCACGAAAGCAATTCAACGTCAAACTGCAAAGTAGAACTAGGTGGGATAGTCGGAGGCGAGCCAGCTTCACCATACGCCAAATCAGGCGGTATAGTGAAAATGGCATTCTCGCCTTTCTTCATCGTTTTAATTCCTTCATCCCACCCCTTAATCACTTGCCCTGCACAAAAGTTTTCAAAGTTTCACCCCCATTTTCGAAAACTCGATATTAAAATCCTAAAACGATCTATTCTGACCTTGTCCTAGCGTAAACGTGAAAGGCTCGCCCCTATCACGGCTCGAGTCGAACTTGGTTCCATCCAGCAATGTTCCGTTATAGTGAACTGATAATATTTTTTTCACCCAAAAAAATAAAAAATCATCAAGAATACTACGACTGATCCAACACAAGATAAAACTACATGAATTCTCAGCTCAAATTAAGTTAACCTAAATTGAGACGAAATCGTGAATTCTACCTTGGACTTCGTCGCCATTATCGGGAGTGTCCCAGCCTTCACCTTCCTTGAGGAGCTTCTTCTTCAGACCTTGATTTCCAATCTCCTTCTCCTCTCCGACCTTGAGGGAGCTGGTGTCCTCCGGCAGATCGAAGTCGTCATCAACCCCCTCCGCTGCCGGAATATCGAAATCATCCGCCATTTCTAGATTCAGAAACTGCAGTTAGAGAAACAAAGTGATGGTGATATTATTGGAGCGTGTGAAGATGAGTGAGAGTTAAGGAAGAGAGGCGAGCGTTTATAAGTGTAAAATTTCTAGAAGGTTCCAAAAGGGTATTTATATGATAATAATCATTAAAATTCGGAGAATGTAAGTTCAGCTAATTTACTCATTATAACTTATAATAATAGTGTCCAGTTTTTTAAATAAAATTAGTTTTTGGTTTTAATGATTGAACACCACGAATTTAATCCGTGAAAATGAAAGGATGAGATAATAAATATTATCAGAATTAGTCATAATAATCCATTAAAATTGAAAGGATTTGGGTAATAGGTCTATAATTGTAACAAATGATTATTCTGTGTCATTTGTTTTCCTGTCTGGTCTAACAAGTTTACAAACCATCAGCATCAACAACATTCTCAAGAGCATAGTGATAAGAATGACATTTTTTTCTTATTATACTGTTTTGATATGTCTAACACATAACATATATGTATTGTAAATCAAAACTGATTACAAGTTTGTTGAAAGTTTACTAGCTGAAATCCTTTCACTAACGAAAAAACTATCCTACGTGAACTTGAAAGTTGCTGGCAAACACGTCATCACCAACTGAGAATCTAACAGCAAGGAGCTTGCAAACAAGTATCACCGGCAAATATTGTCTTTAAATGACAATGATATTAAGCTTTTTGTTCAAGTTGGTATTCTATGGTTCAACAAGTCATCAAGAGTTGATCCTCCTAAAACCTTTTTGCAGAGCTTCAAGAATGCATCAATTCTACACCCACAATTCATGTTGACTATAATACCATACATAAGTCACAGATATATGGATAAGTCTTAATTATTTGAAATAGCCATTTTGATAAAACACATATCAATTTTAGCCACCTTTATGTTTCCATTGCAATTTTAGCCAAAAGTACATATTTTAGCATTGGAATTAGTTTACAAATCATTTGATTGCAAAAATTTTGACACTTATGTCTAATCAATTAGTTAAAATCAGTTTTTTACTAATTTTATAGATATATGAGCATAAATGGATTTTTTTTCACTCAGAAATAATTTATTAGGGTAGCACTCGGTATTTTAAAAATTAGGTGGAAAAAATGTGAAGTCTCTCTCGTTTTTTTTTTTAAATTAATGTTGTGATAGAGTGGGCCCACTGAATACGAACCGAGTGCCACCGAGGGAGACCGGTGGTGACTCGGTCGCACTCAATTTATGCTTTAATGAGGGGGTAGAGAACGAGTGGGAAGGGGAAAAATACGCACAAAATGAGGGGGGGCCAATTTTAGGGTATTGACCTTATTTTTTAATTTTTTTTTTGACCGAGTCGCTATCGGTAGCTATCGGTGGCACTCGGAGTCACTATCGTGTCGGCCACTAACTCAGTTTGACTCACTATCAGTGAGTCCCACTCGAGGTCGCTATCGTGGTCTCTATCGGTCTCCATCGCCAATTTTTTTTTTTTAAATCGAAAAAAATATTTTCTATTTATTTATCGGTCTCCATCGTGGTCTCTATCGGTCCCTCAACATATTTACTTATATATGTATTTCTCTCTTTTTTTTTAATTCTTTTGTCACATCTCAAATTAAAAAAAACTTGAAAAGTTATGACACAAACCTGCAATTTGTACTTTTGGCTATATTCGACACATATACATAAAATTGGCTATAATCGATATGTGTTATAGCCAAATTGGCTATTTCATGATTTAGCTCTATGGATAACTATGATAAAGGCAAAAGTTAAATAATGATATCTTCTAATATTTAATTATTCAATTCAATAAACAGCTACACGATGAGTCACTACAGAAGTTGTGTATATGTATATACGCCTTTGGTGTGATTTTGATGGAAGGGAGAAAATTCTCCAACCAGATGAAAGTAGTAATACAAAGGCAACATCAGAGAGGCTCTGGATCCAGAATTAAATGAAGAGATTAATGAATGCATCTAGAAGGTGGCCTAGCAAGCTGGGAACTGCACAAACTTAACAGCCTGATATGAATCACTCTGTCACCGTGCTCTCATCTCCGCTGGAACAGTGGGAAGCCGGCTTCATTTGAAATAGCTTCATCCTAGACTTCAGCATGAGCCTCCCACAAGTCCTGCAGAAATGGAAAAGTAACGAGGATATTGAGGACTAATCCTCTACAATAGCCACTGATTACATCAATCAGAAAAATAATAATTGTGGCACCAGCTCCAACACCTGAGATAAGCATGTTGATCAAGCACCATCATTTGTAAATTGTGCCTCACCTGAATTTTCAGCATAAGTGCATTTTCCACCCACCAACATTTATCCAGTTTTTTTGTGAATAGGATAGTATTCTTGCCTTTGTTCTCACTCAATAATGTTACTGTTAATTCTTTTACGATTTTCTTCTGGTACAAAACATAGGATTATCTGTTCCCTCATTAAACCTGATATTTAACAAACCTGGTACATAAGAGTTTCTACTATGAGGCCCTGACTAAAATATCATCGTGATTTGTGATCTACTAACATAAGATTATATACATATAAGTATATAACATCTGCATTACATCCAACAGGAATAATTCATCACAAACCTGTTAAATATACATCTACTAATACTAGCAACAGGGACTGCAGTTAACTTGCATCATGCATGAAAATGTAAGTGATACAAGAGAATATACAACCTGTTGATCAAATATAGAAAACGACCAAAACATGTCTTGAATTGGGGAGCACTAGAAAATAAAGACATCTCTACTTTCTGAAGAAACAGAATGACCACCAAAATCCATCGCTAAACAATAAATCACGATGTGGCAAGTAAGAGGATATATCATTTATTCAAAAGAACAGAGTCATCAGAAAATTAACACCTTTCTTTTATTATTCTTTTTGGAAGAAGACACTGAGTAAAAATCACATAGAAGCAAAATAATTGGCTCTAAAAGAAGCTTCACTACAGCAGGAGATGCGTAGAGTGAAGTACCATGTAATTGACAGCTACTCTGTCAGGTTAAAATCTCTTCAGATAAAACTAGGAACCTACACCATCCAAACACAAAGATGGAATTCTCTCCCTGAATCCAAAAATGCATGAAGTGCTAGCTAGCACTTCATGCATTTTACTTTGCGACTTTTATAATGGACAAAGTGCAATCAAAGAACTAGGCTTCTCGACTAGAAAAATGCAGCCCATCCATCAAACTCTTGTACGTCTTCTCATTCATATTACTGTCTCGCTTCCGGAAACTTTCAAGAAGTTTGAAGGCTTCATTGCCCTTGCCATCCCTACACATTTCTTCGATCAACGTCTTGTAAGTCAAAAAATCAGGCGACAAAGAGTTGCCTATCATGTTAAATGCAGCCTCAATGGCATCTTGAAACCTTCTCTCCATCGCAAGACTACAGATTAAAACCAAAAAGGTACTCACTTTCGGCACTAGCCCTTTCGATCTCATTTCCTGATACAACCCCCACCCCTGGTTCACTCTACCCTTCTCACACAACCCCTTAACCAAATAACTATAAGTGTATGCATTAGGCTCACAACCATACAACCCCATTTCACGAAAAACCCTAATCGCCTCTTCAACCTCACGGCTCTTGGAGTAGGCTTTGATGATCATATTCAACACGAATGTGTCGGGGATCACTCCCGAAGCCTTCATTTGCTTGGATAGTGATCTAACAGCATGCAAATACACATAGCAAACATTCAACTTATCAAACTTCTTCAAAAGTGAGTTAAAAAGCATCGCATAAGTCTCCAAGTTCGGCCTAACATCCTCGGATTTCAGCATTTTCTTGTAAACATCGAAAGCGCGATTAAACAAAAACGGACGCGCGCTACAATACTTGATCATGGTGTTAAACAATTGGAGACTGGCGGGGCACGCGCCGGCGAGCACCTCTTCGATTAGTGTCTCGGTGGCGCGATACCGCTTACCCGAGACCGCAATTTCGATCATTGAGAGGTAAGTGACGTGGTTGTGCTTGAAGTGGCGCTGCTGCGCGGTCCAACGGAAAATGTCGAGGGCGATGTCAGGGTCAGACTGGGCTCGGAGCGCGTTGTCGACATCGGATTGAGTGAAGCCGGGCTTGAGATTGTGGAGCCATGACTCGAATTGTTTTTCCATTGGTGTTCGAGTGCGGGGGTTTGGGGGTTTTGGTGGTGGGGTTTGAGGGAGGTGGGATGGAGCAGGATCATCGACAGTGGAAGTGGTGGTGAGGTGATGGAGGGAGAGGCGGAGGAGGAAGGTTCGGGATTTGCGATGTAAAAGGAGGGCCATTGGCGGCGGAGGGCGGAGGGGCGGTTGGAGAAAGATGAAGAAAATTAAGTTGAAATATTTGAGAGCAATTCATTTCGATTGAAAACACAAAATAGCCATTTTGGCTATAACACATATTCATTTTAGCCAATATTATGTATATCTCACGAATATAGCCAAAAGTACGTTTTTCAGATTGGTGTCATAACTTTTCAGGTTATTTGAATGATGAGATTTGACAAAAAAACATAAAAATATATATATACATAAAAATGTCGGGGGACCGAGTGCGATTGCATTAAAAATTCGGAAAATGTAATAAAACAATTTTGTTGAAAATTAAATGAAATAAATAAAAAAAATTGCCGAGTGCGACCGAGTGCGACTCGCTGTCGACACGTGAATCCGAGAAAGGGGCCCACCCGGTAGCGACTCCGACT
Source organism: Plectranthus barbatus (assembly GCA_026898455.1). Lineage (NCBI taxonomy): Eukaryota > Viridiplantae > Streptophyta > Magnoliopsida > Lamiales > Lamiaceae > Plectranthus > Plectranthus barbatus. Next base: position 331,034 of record JAPKLW010000827.1, read on the forward strand.
GCGACCGAGTGAGACTCGGTCAAAAAAAATAAAATATTAAAAGGGTCAATTAAACCCTAAATTGGTCCCCCCCAATTCGCAGTCGTTTATTTTTTTGTCAAGAAACTGAATCGCAGTCGTTCGAAGTCGTCTCTAACCAAACCGCCGGCCGTCGAGCTCCTCTGCCCGTCCAGCACCGTCGCCGTCGCCGTCGCCATGGCAGATGGTTTTGAGGTTATTAACTAAATTTGAATATTTGCTCTATATATGTAGTTAAATTCGTAGAATATGTGTGTTGTTAATTTGTTTAATTGTGTTTATTTTTGGATTTATATTGTTGATAAATGTTGAATTATTTAAGGTATTTTTGATGGAAATTGTTTGTGGTTTATTAGGTATATTTTGATTTATATTTGTGGTTTATTCGTGTAAATGTTGGATTTATATTTGTTGTTTATTCGTGAATTATTCGTGAAAATGTTGGATTTATTCGTGGATTTATTTATTGAATTATTCGTGTAAATGTTGGATTTATATTTGTTGTTTATTTCAAGAAATTGTTTTGTATTTTGATTTTGTGGTTAGTTGGAATTTTTATACTCCCTCCGTCCCGCAACATTAGTCCTGTATTCCTTTTTGGTCTGTCCCGAACATTAGTCCTATTTTCCCGAAATGGCAAAAATTAGGGTATGTTAATCACTTAATTAACAAACTTAATTAAATAAATCAATTAACTAAAAAAAAAAATTAAACACCACCCTACCCTCCCCAACCCTAATACGCACACACACTTCTCATTCTTGTGTGTGCGCCGCTCCATTTCCTCTCCTCTGCGATTCTCTCCTCTCCTCTGCGATTCTTCGATTCTCTCCTCTTCTCTTCGATTCTCTCCTCTGCCATTCTCTCCGCCGCCGTTCTGCCCCCCCTCCGCTCTCCCCGCCTCCGTTCTCACCACTATCCGATCTCCACACCCTCCGATCTTGCGCTTTCTCCTCGAAGAAAACCCTAAAATCGGGCGACCCCTAAAACCGCCGCTCTTCCCACCGCCGTTCTCCCCACGGCCGATCTCCCCACCCTCCGATCTCCCCACCCTCCGATCTCCTCGTCTCACTAGTCCCTCGTCTCATCTTAGTGATGGAAACCCTAAATCCAACATCCCTCGTCAAATCTGCCGCGCCTCTCTCGCCGTTCTCCGTCGCCGCAGCTGGTGACGATGTTGTCCACGGGGAAATAATGTGCGACGCGCCTCTCTCGCCGTTCTCTGTCACCGTAGCTGGTGACGTCGATGCCGCCGGGACGGAGGAGGCTACAGGGGCCGACAATGGTGGGGCAGCTCTGAGCGGCGTGGAGGATGAGCCCGTGGAGACTGAAGAAGACAAGGGTCTTCGAGCCGTGTGGAGGTTGAGGAGGGAGGTTCTACGTGCTTTCTGGAAAATCCAATTTCCAGAAATCAGGTGATATCTAGCCTTTTGGATATGATGATTTTTGGGTTCTGATCCTGATTATATGTTGGATATGTTGGTTCTGATGCTTATTTGGAAATGATGACTTGAATCTGATCCTATGTTGGTTCTGATGCTATGTTGCTTATGCTGCTGTGTCTGTTCTAAACCTATGTTGGTTCTGCCATTCTTGCTGTGAAGAAGCAAGAACTGCACTATTTCAGTTGCTGCAGATTCTGAAACATCTCTTTCTTTTCCCATTTGTAATTTTTTGATGATTTGTGATGTTTGTAGCAAAAACAGGGATGATGGATCAATATTTATAATCTGTAGTTGTGGGAAATTTGAAATTTGGTTGTTGTTTTCAGATCAGTTTTTGAGGGAAATTTGAATTATTGGATGATGTAATGACTTCAGTTTTTGCCTCCTTTTCTAATTTTTTGAATTTCGATTTTTTATTCTTTTTTTTTTTTGATTAAGTGTTAATCAATTTTACTAATTGCACCATTAGAATCCCTTATTACTTTCGTCTTGGTATCTGTGCCGAACACAAACCAGACTAATGATCCGGGACGGAGGGAGTAGTTTTTATGGTTAATTTATCATATTTTAATTGTGATGGTATTATATGTGCAGATTGAATGGATTAGACGTGACTTACATGGTGCATCTAGTAAAATAAACTTATGCACTAAAGTTTCGGTATTAGATCACATAGATGTAACATTACGGTCTGTAGGAGGGGGGCAGTTAGTAGAACAGTTTAAGAATGGACCTTTTGGAAAATTATTAAATTGGAAAAAGCAGGGTCCAAGTGCATCTCAAGCACTTTTAGAATTATTCAGTTACCAAATTAGATCTCCCAACCCACATGAGTTATGGTTTTTAATTGGTCGTCAGCCTATTAGATTCTCGGTGACGGAGTTTGCTCTAGTGACTGGTTTTATGTTTGGATCTAGTAGTTTTCATTCTCCTCCTCCTCCTCCTCGTATGGATGCTCATATTCTTCATGGGGGGGCTCATCGTTTAAATTGGGTATTTGGGAGCTCCGACTACCACCTTCTGAAGACGTACCAAAAATCAATGAGTCCCCAAATCTTTGTAGATCTTCCAGACCTGGACTAAAATGCTGGTAAATTGGTGGACTGCTTGATGATAAGAACGGCCTGTATGGGGATGGCTCACGATGTGAAGTCCCAACACCGGTACTCGCCGTATAATTCATAACAATATAAACATGCGGCTCCGAATAAAGAGCAATCAATCGTTGAAGCTCTAGATCCGTCACCAACAACGATTTCATAAATCTGCCACTTCGGGATTGGGCAGTGTAATAAATATTTTACTCACCGAGTATGGCTTCCGCATCAAAAATAAGTTGAATGTTGCTTCTTAATGCGGCTATGGAAATGTTGGCGACTGGTATATAAACCAGTCGTTCTTGTCCGCCAATGTAGTTGCACGAGTCATCCCATTGCCCATTGTAGTGAAGAATTACGCTGCACCAATTCTCCATTTTGAGAAACAAAATAATTTATTTTGATGAAGATAGACGGAGACTGAAAGTGAAAGTGAAACAAAAGATGTAGTGCGAAGAAATGTTTATGCCACCACAAACTTCACTTCAATTATATAAGTTATACAGAGTGTCGGCAAATAGTTGAAGGAAATAAAATTGATCAAATAAAAAAAATTGATCTCTGCAAAATTTTCAAAAATATCATGTACGATTCATTACTCTTCACATAATATTTCCAACAACCTATATAATAGGTATGCAGTGTGCATGGACTCATCATATCAATATGTTTGAACACTTTATTGCATTACTATGCAATAGCAAAATAAGTAAAATATTCTCGTGCAAAATCAACTCAAAAGTATACAAAATATATTTTTATAAATTAAATAGGAAGAATTAGATTTTTAAAATTTAAATATATATTTAAAAAATGAAAAAAAAAACATGAGTTAGACCGGGTCGCCACCGATCCCACTCGGTGGCACTCGGGTCTCACTCGGTAGGACCGACAAAATATATAAATATAAATAAAAAAAAATTTGAGTGCGACCGAGTCGCAACCGTTCCCACTCGGTCGCACTCGGTT
>JAPKLW010000828.1:0-23846 GCA_026898455.1 Plectranthus barbatus
TACACGGATAAACCCACCGCGGGCTGAATCAACGAGTTGCCACGAGGAACAAAAACCAAACATCCACAAAACAATAAATTCATACATGCATATCGAATTTAATTATGAACAACAGAGCCATAAATCAGAAACCTGGCTCTGATACCAATTGTAGGGTTTTTTCGTGAACCGAATCACCCAAACCAAACTGAACCGGATCGATTTATGATTATTGTACATAATTCAAATTCTCAAAACCTTAGCATGCTCCTATGAATTTAATGCAAAGAATTGTGGATTTACGGTTTACCGTAACTCCGTCGAGTCTGAACTAATCTTTCGCGTTTGAATTCCAAATCTCAATTCAACCACGCGATCCGATTTAATCTACGGAAACAGAAATTAGAGATCTAATTTCTAGATTAAAATCAAAAAAGAAAGAGAGAAGAGAAAAGAAATTTGTTCTCCAGATCAGATCTTCAGAGCTGTGTCCCAATGCTGTTCAGATCTACTACTAGTGAGGACTCCGTAGATCTGTATTCTGAGCAGGACCAGAATTGAAATTCTCCTCCTTTCACTCCCAAAAACGGCGCCCCTCTCTCTCTCTAGGTGTAGTGTGTTTCAACTGTGTTATGACTTATGAGAGAGAGATGTCTATTTATAGACCTAGGGTTGGAAACCCTAATGGGCCATTTTGGGCTCAATTCAGCATATTTAATTGGGCTAGTCCTGGGACCTAATGCAAATAATAAAGAGGGCCCTATAAATTAATTAATTCCCATGTCGACAACCCAGGACACAATTAATTAATTAATATTAATTCTTTTTCACCACAAAATTAATACTGACCTACCCCTTTATTAACACGTTATGAGAATGGGTTGCATTAATTGAGAATCCCCATATTTAAGGTTACCGGACATCTATTAATCAATCGGAGCCTCTGACAAGCTCTAACTACAATTAATTAATATCTTATAATTCCTGAGTAGTACCACTCAAACCTTATCACTCGTGCCTGAACTTAATCAGCCTGTAGGACTTTGGCACGATGAATGTTATTGAGATCCTCAGGGAATGTCCCCATCCTATTACTCGGATATGGTTACCTAAACCCAGTCTCAGGCGGTACTACACGAACTGCTGTTACCCAAGATGCGGATATACGAGAACGTTACTTAGGCTCTCCACCATGGCAAGTAAAAGCAACAGTCAACCCGTGCAAACCCCTGAACCTTCGTTAGGGTTTGGACTCAATCAATATAATGAGATCTTGTATTCGCTGATGTCACACAACCGAATACATCTCACTGCGGTCCATCAATATGCCACCTCTGCGTACCAGCATGTCAAGTAACCAAGATAGACTACTTATTCCGACAATGCCGCAGCCATCCGGACAGACGTATCCTCATACGCTGTCTCGGCTGTGATTAGGTTTATGTCTCACTAGGTCAAGTGATCATACTGTCTTTTGTGATCTACAACACGCCGTATGATCGTCCCTATCGGTGAGACATGAGGATACCATTGTTCACACATGTAAGATTGTTAACAGATAGGAGAAATAAACCGTTGTATACTCATTGTAATAAATGCTTTCAGTATACAAATCCCATCACATCGGACCCGCTGACCTCGTGAAGAACTTGCTAAAGCAGATGCCCGGGGCCGTAAGATGGCTACCTCGGAATGCCAAGAAATTCTGTAAATTTCACAACGACCACGGTCACCGCACAGAGGAATGGTGAGCACTTTGAATTGAATTCATGGAACTCCTAAAAAAAGGCTTACTCATGGAATACCAATCATCGAAGGGGAAGAATACCTGGACCCGAGGAAAATTAACCTCAGAAAGAAACCGGATGATGGCAAGGTCCCGACATCCCCAACTACAAAAAAACCATCAACTACATCATCGGGGGGTCAGAAGTGAGCAGGATCAACCGTAGCACCGCTAAAAGAGCATGCCGAGCCGCAAGAAATGTGGACAGGGTTCCTCGCCAGAACCCAGAGCACAAAATCATCGAGTTCACGACCGAGGAGTTACTGGGGATCCACCATCCAAACCATGACGCCTTAGTCAACTCCCTGCCAATCTCAAATTGTCGCATTCTTCGGATATTAGTGGACAATGGGAGCTCAACGAACATGCTATTTTATTAGGCCTTCAAGGAGATGGGCATTCCCGAGTCTAGGTTGATAGGCAACATCACCCAGCTAACCGGGTTCAGCGGTGAAAAGAGAAACACACTAAGAGACATAAGCCTCCCCGTCTATTATGGTGGGGAAAGCTTGGATCAGACCTTTCAGGTCATAGACGCGCCATTGACCTACAATGCAATCCTGGGACGACCGTGGCTACACGAACTCTAAGCCGTCCCCTCCATTTACCACCAAGTGGTTAAATTTTGCAAGAGATGCGGGGTACACACCATTCATGGGGAGCAAACAGCATCCCACAAATGTTACTACACCAGCCTTAAAGCGGTGAACACTATTGAAGAGTCTGTTAGAACCATGCCGCCCAAGGAACTGGATGAAGTTCCACTAGACGGTCATGACCCTACAAGGACCACCTTCATTGGTGCTGAGCTCGCTCTGGAAGTGCGCTTGGAGCTCGTGCAGATCTTGCAGTCCCAACCACAATTCCTAGCTTGGTCTCACGAGGACATGATGGGAATAGACCCAGAAGTAATGACCCACCGAGTGCAAGCTGATCCCCACAAAAGTCCCATTCAGTAAAGACGACAAAAGTTCTCCCCCGAAAAGAGTCAAGCTATCAATGAAGAGATTGACAAGCTCCTCAGTATCGGATCTATCTGTGAGGTCAAGTATCTTACATTACTGGCAAACATCGAGGTCGTGAAAAAAAAGAACGGAAAAAATTGAGTATGCATCGATTTCACCGATCACAACAAAGCCTGCCCTAAGGATCCTTACCCGCTTTCTCACATTGACAGCATCGTGAACGGAACCGCAGGACATGAACTCTTAAGCTCTATGCACGCCTTCTCAGGATACAATAAAATTCAGATGCATCCGGCGGACCAGGAGAAGACAGCCTTCAAGACCAACAAGGGAATATATTGCTACAAAGTGTTGCCATTTGGCCTCAAGAACGCTGGATCAACGTACCAAAGGCTGGTCAACAAGATGTTCAAACACCTCATTGCGAAAACTATGGAAGTGTACATCGATGACATGCTAGTAAAGTCCCTCAAACCTGAAGACCACGTCGGGCGCCTCCGCAAACCCTTTGAAACCCTTGTAAAGTATAACATGAAACTCAACCCCGCTAAGTGCGCATTCGGAGTATCCTCCGGCAAGTTCCTGGGTTATATGGTCACGAAGAGGGGAATTGAAGCGGATCCAACCTAGATCAACTCCCGCATCCTCAGAACCCGAAAGAGGTACGTAAGCTAACTAGCGGGCTCACTGTCTTAAGCAGATTCGTGGAGAAATATACTGCAAAAACTTAATCGTTCTTCCAAACCTTAAAGAAATGATAGAAATTCGAGTGGACTGAAGAATTTGCTAAAGCCCTGGAGGAACTGAAACACTACCTAACCAGCTATCCAGTCTTGGCTAAACCCGAAATCGGGGAAATACTCCTCTTATACCTGTCATTCTTCGAAAAAGTTGTAGGATCGGTCCTCGTACGGGAGGATTGTTGATATGTGCGTAAAATGACCTATATTTCGATGTGTGAGCATGCATGTTTGCGTCCATTTTACCCTCATATCATATGTTTTTGTTGCTCTTTTGTTGTGTTTTTGTGTTCGGAATGTTGTATGTTGAGTTTTGAGCATAAAACAACATTTTTGGTTGAGTTTTGGAGGCAAATCGCCCGAGCCGAAGGTCAAAATGAAGTTGGATCGACAGAGCGGAGCAAAAGGAAGGAAGTGTCCGGTTTTAGAGAGATTGCTCGGTCGAGCCAAATCAGGCTTGACCGAGCTTTGTGGAACAGAGGCCTGGCTCTGCCAACCCTGCCTTGCTCGACCGAGCCTAGCATTTCAGAGGATCCGCTCGGCCAAGCCTGATTGGGTTTTTGACGATTTCGAGCTATGTTTCAGCTAGCTCGAGTGAGCCAAATTCGGCCCGGGCGATCTTAGGCTCTGTTTGCTCGTCTGTAAAAGGGGGATTCTCAAATTTTAGGAGAACTTTTGCTTTAATTTCAAATAACCGTTAGGAAAATTCTCTCCCAATCCATCTTCCAAACACTTCCCATTTACATTCAAGAGGATCTAGGTCACATTCCTCCATATTTGGTGAAGATCAAGGAAGATCAAGAGGTAGATTAAGTACAAGGAAGGCAATTGAGGAAGATCAACATTAGACCTATAAATTTTGTAATGGATTCTATTACTTTCTTTATTGTATTGTACGAAATTGAAGGTATGAGGAACTAAACTCTTTTGTGAATGTTGTTTGAATGGCTAATGTGTTGAAATGCGATTGAATGATGATTGTTTACTTTTCTTTGAGAGCTTGAATTGCACTAGATCTTAATCCTTACCACCTAGATGTAGGTAATAGCCAACTTAGGTGTTAGTTGATGAGAACGCTGCAGCCAACACGCGGGCGGAATCGTCATGAATAGTGTAGATTAATATGATTTTAGATCCAATCCCTGTGCGGAGATAGATCATAGGGCAATAATCTACGTTCTAAAAGGAGTGGTCTAGGATTCGATAACATGATTGTTTGAGAGTTCTAGTATCATCAACTCTTAGCTTGCCGTGACAAGGGGTTAACTAGTGTAGGGTGGATTGCTCAATCTCCTAGGAATTAAAAATGGTTTACATCATGATGGATCGAAATTGCACACATTTGTTATTCGCTCAATATTCACTCTTATCTAATTGTTGTACTTTGTACTTTTTCTTCCTAATTGGAGAGAATTGATTGAGTTGATCATTGGAGTATACTTGATTATGATTGGAAATATGTTTGATTTCATTTATGTTTAGATTGTTACGATTTTGCCTAGGCAATAGAAACTCAACGACTAAAGTGTTACCTAGCTATAAAGTTTTCATACGAGTAGATGGTATTCTATAGGGTGAAGTAGAAGAACCTTGGATTCAAAATTTAACATGATAAAGTGTTACTTTTACACCACTTCATGTTTTTGGCACCGTTTCCGGGGATTCTTTCTAGTAAGCCTATAGATATTGCTAAAAGTTTTGAGAGTTGTATGCTAGGTGTTTGTAAAAATGTTTAGTAGAGAGTTGATTGTTAATTAGAATTTGTGTTTGTTTTTGTTATAGGTAGTGTAAAAATGGTACTTTCAGTTTGTTGGACTTTTGTAGGTGTCAAATGGAGAATCATCGAGGAATTCACTCAGAAAGGCTTAACAATCTCCAAAATGAATTGGATGAGATTAGAGCAAAGATGGTTGAGAGAAAACGACCGAGGAGGCCAATCCAGTTGGTATTTGAAGAGAGCTACCCATGGATGGAAGAGAGGAGACATGATCGGAAGGTGAAGTCGAATTGGGGATATGAAAAAGAAGAGTTTAGTAATGAAAGATATGGAGATAAATGGGGGAATTGTGACCTCCGGAACATCATGAACTATCCCCCATCTAATGGCTACTCTCCATGTAGACGTTATGAGAACCATACTTGGAATCCATCCATAACAAGTGTTCATTGTGATGAAAAGGGTAGTTGTGATCATGAAAGAGTTAGAGAAGCGAGATCATCTCGGGAAGCTTTGGAGAGGAGACAAGATAAGCTCGAGGGAAGCCTTTTGGAATTAAAAATGTAATTATCCAAAATCTTGAAGAAGGTGAGTGAGAAGCCTCGAGTGGAAGAATATCCATTTGACACAGGAAAAGGTCTCAAAGGAAATAGTGAGGAGGTTGACGAAAGTGAGGACGATGAATGTGAGGATGCGGTAATGGTGCTTAAGGAAGTAAGATTTCAAGATACGAAAATAATGGAGGTTCAAAAAAAGGAACCAAAGAAGGAAAGAGAAGCTTTACTCCAAGAAGATTAAGAGGATGAAGGCACCAAGGTGGAGTTGCAAGTCATTGAATGTGAAAAGAGTGGTGCTCTTGAAGTACCTTCATTTGAGGAGTTGCAAAAAGTCTCGGCCTTGATACAACAAGATAAGGAAGAGCAAAATGATGAGGAAATTATGTCTGGGGGTCCAAGTGGTGATATGGTGCTTATCTTTCCTTCATTAGTGATAGACAAGAGGGAAAAGGAGGTGATCCTATGAGAGATAGTGGATGAATCATATGATTTGATCGAGAAAAGAGATGATTAGAAGTTAATGATTAATCAAAATGAGGGACAAGTCGAGACTTATATAATTTGGATACATTTGGATGAGGACTTGGAGATCAAATCAAAGAAGGAATCACCACCTTTTATATTCGAGTTTGTCAAGACATGCAACCCTTCTTGGAAGGATGAGAGGGGAGCAAGAAAGATCTCCCTTGACAAGTTGCTTCCAACTAAATGCCGATTAAGGGAGAAAGGTGTATTAAAAGTCCACAAGATTTTTGATAATGGATGAGAATGGTGAGGTCATCTAGCTACTGGCGTTAAGGAAGCACTAGTTGGGAGGCAACCCAACCATTTTTCTTTCATTTGTTTTAAATCCTCGCCTAGATAGTGTTAATAATGTTTCTTGTTTGTTTGTTAATAACTTGATTTACATGTGCTAGGGGGACATTTGAAGGATCGAGAGGAGTGATGACACACCGCCTACCTTTTACAAACTTACTCTCACTTGACTACGTTTGGGGGGAGTTGCCGGTAGTCGGTGTCTTGGTCCATTCTCCTCCTCTATCTCTTTACTCTAGATTAGTTTGTTTGAATTGAATTGATCTTCGATATGGTTGTACTATGATTCGCTGTTGATTTAATGATGGATGTGGATTGGATGTTTGGTTTTTATGATTATAGGATATGTTTGGATGGAATTATTAGCGAGCTTGCATGATTTAATGCTTTCTATTTGGCATGGTTTGTGGATTTGTTGAATGGTTTGGTATGTATGGTGGAGCTAGTGGATATTGTCTCATTATTGTTGATTATTGGTCTGTGGAAAGTATGGTGGAAATGAGAGCTTAATTGGTTTGTTTTATGCTCAATAGTTTGGTGGTGTTTGTGTTGATTTTGAGTAGGTACAAATAAGGCATGGGAGAACGGTTTGATCTAGACTACCGATAGGTAACGCATTCTATTGTTTCTCTTGCCAATTATTTCATTGCATGTAGATTATTTGTAGGATGTTGTGTGCTTGTGTGTGTGTGATGAACCCAAATGAGGCTTGAGATTTAATCGTGATTTACTTAGTGAAGTTTGATGTTTACCTCAACCAATGATAGGGCAAAATCTAGTTTTCGAAGAATGTCTTAAGTTTAACTTTTGAATTGCCGAGTTTTGTGTTTAGTTAATGCATAGGACTTGACAAAAAGCTGAGAGTATTTAAGTTATGATATTGCCATATCATGTTCGTTTGAGAGAGGCGAGATCGAGAGTGAAAAATCTAGAACTTGCATCTATTCTCAATCTATTTGGCATGAGTTTGGTTACTAGAAGATGGTATTAGGCCATCGATTCCTAGTCCGACCTTACACATTGGGAGTATAAGGTGGTTTCTATCATTAATTTGCCTTTCATATCCTTTATCCCCGTGATTGAGCTTATTTGGAGATATTTTTTTTATCTTTGTGGGATCAAATTTGGGGGGATATAGTGTATGAGGGTGAATACGGTGTTCTGAGTTGGGTTGGGAGTTGATTGGATTTGTAATGATTGAAAAATATTGAGGCATGAATATTATGAAATAAAGGATTGATTTGAATCCTAGAAAATGAGGCACCAACAAAATTTTTGGAGCAAGTGTGTGAAAAAGGAAGAGAGACACCATGTAATGCATGAATGATGGTGTTAAAAAAGAGATGAAAAAGAAAAAGATAAGAGAAAAAAAAAAAAAAGAAAAGTGTTGGGAAAATGAATAAGCCTCGTGCATTGAAGTGGTTTGAAGAACAAGTTTGGGGGTTGTGGGAGATCAAGAAGTTTAGTCACTTTGGCCCAAAACCACCTACCATTTAGTAAGAAACGTTATAACCAAAAATAAAGACCTTCTTGAATTTAGAAGCCAACTCATTGTAGTATAGTGGTGAGAATGGATGCAAGCCTATGGAAATTGAGCTCGAAATCTTGTGGTTGAGTGATTCTCATCATCCCTAAACACGTGAGGGAGTGCTTTCGTTTCTTTATCCATATTTGATGAGTGGCTCAAGTCTGTATCATTAACCATGTCACAAAGTAGGTGATGATCTCGTTTGATGAGGGCATGCTAAGGTAATTGATTACTTTACTTTGTTTTGATTGAGGACAATCAAAGGTTCAAGTTTAGGGGATTATGATATGTGCGTAAAATGACCTATATTTTGATGTGTGAGCGTGCATGTTTGCGTCCATTTTACCCTCATATCATATGTTTTTGTTGCTCTTTTGTTGTGTTTTCGTGTTTTTATGTTTGGAATGTTGTAGGTTGAGTTTTGAGCATAAAACAACACTTTTGGTTGAGTTTTGGAGGCAAATCGCTCGAGCCGAATGTCAAAAGAAAGTTGGATCGACCGAGCGAAGCAAAATGAAGTAAGACACCGGGTTTCAGAGAGATCGCTCATTCGAGCCAGGTCAGGCTCCACCGAACCTTGTGGAGTAGAGGCCTGGTTCGGTCGACCCTGCCTTGCTCGACCGAGCCTGGCATTTCAGAGGATCTGCTCGGCCAAGCCTGATCGGGTTAGATGGTTTGTGGCGGTTTTTCAACAAGCTCGGGCGAGCCAAATTTGGCCCGGGCAATCCTAGGCTCTGTTTGCTTGTCTATAAAAGGGGGATTCTCGAATTTTAGGAGAACTTAATTTCAAATAACCGTTGGGAAAATTCTCTCCCAATCCATCTTCCAACCAATTCCCATCCACATTCATGAGGATCTAGACCACATTCCTCCACATTTGGTGAAGATCAAGGAAGATCAAGAGGTAGATTGAGTACAAGGAAGGCAATTGAGGAAGATCAACATTAGACCTATCAATTTTGTAATGGATTCTATTACTATCTCTATTGCATTGTACGTAATTGAAGGTATGAGGAACTAAACTCTTTTGTGATTGTTGTTTGAATGGATAATGTTTAAAGGAGATTGAATGATGATTTTTTACTTTCTTTCGAGAGCTTGAATTGCACTAGATCTTAATCCTTACCACCTAGGTGTAGGTAATGGCCAACTTAGGTGGAAGTTGATGTGAACGCTGAAGCCAACACGCGGGCGGGATCGTCGTCAATAGTGTAGATTCATATGATTTTAGATCCAATCCCTGTGCGGATATAGATCATAGGGCAATAATCTACGTTCTAGAAGGAGTGGTCTAGGATTCAATAACGTGATTGTTTGAGAGTTCTAGTATCATGAACTGTTAGCTCGCCGTGACAAGGGGTTAACTAGTGTAGGCTGGATTGCTCAATCTCCTAGGAATTAAAAATGGTTTATATCATGATTTGATCGAAATTGCACACATTTTCTAACCACTCAACATTCACTCTTATCTCATTATTGTACTTGGTACTTTTTTTACCTAATTGGAGAGAATTGATTGAGTTGATCATTGGAGTATACTTGATCATGATTGGAAATATGTTTGATTTCATTTATGTTTAGATTGTTACGATTTTGCCTAGTCAATAGAAACTCAACGACTAAAGTGTTACTTAGCTATAAAGTTTTCATACGAGTAGATGGTATTCTATAGAGCGAAGTAGAAGAACCTTGGATTGAAAATTTAACATTATAAAGTGTTACTTTTACACCGCTTCAATTGTACTATGCGACATCCCGTCCACTATCCAGCAAAGCTCTATTGGACACTGAAACTAGACACTCTACCCTGGAAAAGCTGGCACTTTCATTAGTCAACTCTGCTCAGAAGCTCAAGCCTTATTTCGAGGCACACCACTACAAAGTCGTGACTGTCAACCCTCTTCGCACGGTGTTCTCAAAACAATGCCTATCAGGCAGGTTACTCAAATGGGTTGTGGAGCCTGGAGGATATGACATCAAGTACGAGCCAAGGACTGCGATCAAGTTGCAAGTACTTGCTGACTTTATAGCATAATTCACAAACGACCTCCAGACCCAAGCAGAGAAGGAGGTAGCTCATCTTGACCACAAGTACATATCAGAAGAACCTTGGATCCTACACGTAGACGGAGCCAGCAACGTCCACGGCAATGGAGTGGGACTGCTCTTGACTAGCCCCTGGGGTGAAACCTTCCAAAGGGCCATACAACTGAACTTCGACACCACTAACAATGAGGCCGAATACGAGGACTTGCTGAGAGGAACCCTCCAAGCCAAGGAAATCGGGGCTAGGAAGTTGGAGGTCCTCAGTGATTCACATCTAGTGGTAAACCAAACCAACAAAGAATACTAAGTCAAAGAACCCCCATTGTTATGCTACCACGAGGAAAGAAAGCAGCTAAAGGAGTCCTTCAAGGAATACCATCTCAAGTACTTGGTGCGAGAGGAGAATTTTGTAGCCAATGCCTTGGCCGGCCTGGTTACCGCAATTATAACCATCGTCAAGAAACCGATCCCGGTCACCTGGGTCAAACAACCAATCGCAACCAATAGAGCGGAAGCTGCATTCGTGGGTGCGGATCTCGAGTCATCATGGATGACTCCCATAGTGGCATTAATTCTAAGCGGGACCAAGGCGACCGACAAAAACAAATACATACAGCTCGAATGGAAAGTCGCCCGGTACAAAATACTTAACAACGCATTATACCAAATACGTGGAAGGGCCCCTACTAAGGTGCATCAATGAGCCCAAAGTGATGAAAATGCTACATGAAATACACGAGGGTGACTGTGGCAATCACTTCGGAGGTTGATCCTTGGCGCACAAAATAATATCAACCAGATTTTACTTGCCCACCCTGCGTCACGATGCCAGGGAATTTGCCAAGAAATGCGATCGATGTCAGAGATTTGAGGCCACCTCTCATATAAGTGCTGAACCCTTACACGCAACCATCACCCCTTAGACCTTCATGTCTTGGGGGATGGATATTGTGGGCAAGCTACCCAAACGCTCGGCTAAGAAAGAATACATCCTCATAGCCACCGACTATTTCACCAAATGGGTAAAATTCGAAACATTGAAAAACATGGGGGGTAGTAGAAGTCATAAAGTTCCTTTAGTCGCATATATTGTGCCAGTTTGGGGTCCTGAGAGAAATATGAACAGATAACGGAGCACAATTCAAGAGCAGCAAAGTTAAAGCCTTATGCGTTATGTTCAGAATCAAGCTCGTATTCTTTATGCCAAGGTACCCCGAAGCCAACAGGCTGGCCGAATCAACAAACCTCTTGAAAAGAAACTGGAAGATCATAAGTCCCGGTGGGTGGAAGAACTACCCAGCGTCCTATGGTCCTATCAAACGACCCCATGAATAGCGATCGGGGCTACCCCGTTCTCCCTATCCTACGATGAAGAGGCCGAGATACTTGTAGAAACACAAGTACAAAGCTCATGAGTTGAATTTTGCCAACTAGAAAGCAACAGTCGCGATCACATAATAGGTCGTGAACTAACTGACGAAGTAAGGAACGAAGCCTATGCTCGAATGGCACAAAGATCACAACGAGTAGAGAAATTCTTCAACTAAAGATTGAGACTGCGGACCTTCCAAGAAGGCGATCTGGTGCTAAGGAAAGTATTCTAAAACACCAAGGAAGATATAGCAGGAACGCTCTCCCCCTAATGGGAAGGACCGTACGCGGTAGTTGGGATCTATGGAAGAGGGGCTTACAGCCTCGTTGATCTTGATAGGAGGCCCATATGTAAAAGTTGCAATATGAAATACCTAAAATGATACTACTAGTGAAATCATTCTCGGGTCCTGCATGAGGGACCCAAAGAATACGCCTATCTCCCTCACATCGTTCTTCTTCACTTACGCACTTTAATATAATCCGCTATTTTACTTTCGATACAAAATACTAACTTGAGCGTCAGAGGGGCGATGTCACCCACACTCACAACTCTCCCTTGTTTTGTTCCTAATAGCCTAGCGATAAAAAAGGATAAAGTTGAGATGCAACAATACATGTACCAATAGAAGCCAGCATGTACATATCAAAAGGACCACCCTCAAAGCGCCCAAGGCGAAAGGGTAGCCATGATTCATGCAAAATGAACTATTCGACAAAAGCACTAAAAAAAATTAAAAAAGCAAGCACGAAGTTCAGAAATCTTAAAAAGGTTCAACAGAAGTTAAAGTTTTTTGCAGGCAGAGTCAACAGAACTAGCCAGCTCCACATCCAGCTCTTGCACCCTCTCCACCAGCTTGCGGACCCCAGGACCTTCAAATCTAGCTCTCGTGAGCTCCTTCACCTGGTCCTACACATGGATGGCCACCTCTTTGTGGAACTCCAGCCGATCTATCACGCCCTGCACTAGCACACAACCCGTAAAGAAGGAACCAACTTAGGAAAACCTAAAAAAAAAAGGAATCCATAATTACCTCCAGGACTTTCTGATCCACTTGACCACCTTTTGGAAAGCTTGTCCGAGCGAGATTTCCGGCGGTGCCGCCGAGCCAGTAAGAAATTGTCGGGCCCATGACACGAAAGCATAGAAATCCACAACAAGACCTTGAAGAAGGGGAGGAGGAGGCTGGACCCAGGATCCAACGACCTCTCGGTCGTGAGACTCCTCATGCGCACTTTCTTTGGCTCTCCGCCTCCTCTCTCAGCGCTGGTCCCGATCATCCTCCACCGGTATCACCACCCAGTCTTCTCTCCTATGACTGCCCCTGCAAGATTCCTCTTGACTTCAGGCAAATGACTGCCTCTCCTCATGTTCCACCGTCGTCCTCTTGGGAGGAGGAGAGCTAGCCCGTCTCGCCGAGGAGGGCCACTTTTTCTCCAACTGGCCCGCCTCTCCTCTTGCCCTCTCCTTTAGTTTCAACGCTTTCGCAAGAGCTCCCCTAGTTGATTTGGTTCCTCTCATTTTCACTGGGAGATCAACCACCCTTCCGTCAGGATACCTGATGATGTCTGCTGAATACACCTTCCTGCCCTCAACTCTATCCACGAGGTTATCTTGGCAGCATATGCCTTGTTAACCCTTCTCAACTCCACATTCGTGAGCTCTATTCGCTTCAAACTTGCAAGAAAAATTATCATGCATCAAAATCAAGACAACCTCCGACAAATTAAAAGGCAGCCCAAGAAGAAAGAACCAACTTAAAGTATCATGCTCGACTAGAAAAAACTCAAGGTTCCTCGCATCCATCTCCAAGTAAAACCACTGTTGGGAATTATTTTGTAATTCTCCCTTTAGGATCAAATTTGTAATAGGTGTTGTTGAATCAAAGCCCTAGCTTTTGGTCGATCATTGCTGAACTCTAGCATAGTCTAGCATATCTTGTAATGTTCTGTATAGGCCAAGTATTGAGTTGTAATAGACTAGTTTGCTAGAAGTTCTCCCAGCAGACACCGAAGAATGCTATATGCTAGAAGACATGTGATAGCAGAATGCTAAGGAGTTAGCATTTGCTAACATCCAGCAGATTATTGCTAAAATCGCTAGCAATCAAGTGCTAAAGAGAATGATTGCTAAGGCGTTAGCAATCATATACTAGAAGAGACTGCTAAAAGGTATCTACTCAACAGTTGGAAGAAGATTAGCAGAATGCTGAAGGAGTCAGCATTTGCTAACTCATAGCAGATTGCTTAAAGAGATAGCAATCAGAAATCAAAATAATCAAGTGCTTAACTTTGCTGAGGCACCAGCAGTTAGATACTAGCAAAAGCAGATTGCTAAGGATACCCATCTAGCAGATCGTGTTAAAGGAGCTTAGCAGAGCAAGACAATCAAAAGTGAATGCCATACTCCCGTTCTGACAGAAGTACACACGGAGGACAAAGCTTTCCCGAAGTAGTTTGGAAAGTACTGTACGACACCAAAAGCAACTGTAAAAGTCGAACCACTCTTGGACGAAGGAGTCGTTGTGTCTAACGGGTATGGAGATTCAAAGTTTGAATCTCCAAGTATAAAAGACAAGTTCAAAAGTGAAAGACAACTACTGCTTCAATCACTACCGACATTCGCAAACATCCTAAGTGTGAGATTCCTTTGACAAAGCGAACAAGTGAAAGTAGTCAGTCGAGAGGACGAGATAAAGAGTATTCAAAGCCCTCAACAACCAAGAGTGTCTTCCATTGAATATCTGACACTACTTTTTAGAGATTCCTTAACTTCGGTTGTGAATCTTCAATCATTGGGATACCTACCATCCTAGGAAGATCCAACAGACATTTCTGAAAGGGATTGACTCTGATTCGCATTAGCCGCAAATCAGAAAAGTTCAGAAGCAAACTATAAAAGCTTCATGACAGCGTAGGACAAGTTTCACGAAGGTTTAGCCCTTGACTTGGTCGAAGCTATGATTTGAGAAGAATGAAGTGACGGAGGATAGCTTTGCTGTGGCCGGTTCGAAAGTTCACCGCCTACCACAAGTGTTTGGCGATTCCTTTTATTTCGTATACTTTCTTAGTGGAATTATTAGCGTTTCGACTAAGGAATGGACGTAGATTTGTTTGGATCAGACCACTATAAATATTGTGTTCTTACTGTTTTATTACATACAGTTCTAAGTTGGATTTGAAACCTAACAGTCATACTGCTAGTGTATATCTGTGAAGAAACCTTAAACATATCTTGAGCTTAAACAATCTTTAATAACGTAAGTGCAAGTGATGTTTACTTATTCCACTGCATTTCGTGATTATGTTTGAACACGACGACTCTGATAAATCAGGACCAACAACCACCGACTCCACCACCTTGAAGAGTTGTCGGGAGCGCCAGTGACCAGTAGGGGCCTCTCCCCCGTCCACCGTGTAGCATAATAATACCCCGATCGGTAAGGGTTAAGGCAATAAAGATAATGCCGCTCGCAGATGGAGGGCAGACCGAGTCCTTGATCCATGAAGATTGAGAATGTCCCCACTATATGACACCAACTCACCGGCGACAAATTGAAAGAATACAAGCCGTAGGAATTCAACAAGTTACAAAAGAAAGGATGGAGTGGAAGATCGACCCCCTTTTCTAGAATAGGCAGATAGAATGCTACAAAACCCGCTGGCGGAGCATAACACCGATCCTCTATCGATGGAAATCTGTACCCAGGGGGGACCCTAGCGGAAAACTCCAGCACCTCTACCAGTTGATGTACAGAGACCGAGGAAACTGCATCCCTAACTTGATCCCTTTTTTGTGTTACCTCTTTACAGGTCCTAGACCTAGCAGACTGAACTGGCGGATCCCCGTCGGAAGACGAAGATACCTCAACAATGGGTTTCTTGGAGGGGTAACCTTCATCACCACCCCGATCAGTTTCTGGGATACTCCTACCCAAAGATAAAGAGCCCGCCTCCTCCTCCGAGGAGGGATCAGTAGACGGAGACCCAAAGAGCAAGTGAGGGGAACTACGACTCCTATTTTGAGAATCGCACTAAGACGACATTAAAGAATAACCAACACAGAATCCCAAAAAATCCAACTAAAAATACCCTACCACCACCAAAAACGCAAGAACAAATGCTAGCAAGAAACAACTTACGATGATCGGATGGGGTTAAAGGCAACTAACCTCAGGCCAAGAAACCGAGCATCAGGAGAGATTGCAATCGCCGACGAACGCACAAGGAAAGAGTGAATGAGAGCTCGAACGAATGATGTAGTGGAAGTGTGATTTGACATGCTTTTTGCTGGCGACGGCTTGTCTCCCGACCTCGCAAAACTGCCCTCCAACTTCCACGTAATCACGGAACTAAGCAATCACTACGCGACAAAACAGGAAACAACTCCCATGCACAATTTTTGAAAGACGCGACCCAATTATCGAGGTCCGACACTCACAACGTGATAAGACGCAATCCCCAAAATCCACAATCTGACAAAGGGTCCACTCCTCTCAAAAGACCCTCAGGTCTATAAATTCATTAAAAATCAAGACAAACTCCATGCATGAGCTCCCCGCAGGGACTCATAGAGCACTGCAAATGAGAGCCTCATGGATTTATATACTGAAAGCATTATGATTGGTATATTATGTACAAGGTTTATTGGTTAATATACTGGGAATCATAATTGTTGTATGTTCATCTCCTGTCTGAATTAACAAACATGTGTCGCAAACACAATTATCCTATTATCTCGTCGATAGGGAGATCATACGGTGTGTAGGAGATCACAGAAGATCGTATGGATCGTTTGACCTAGCGAGATATAAATAGTCATCACAGCTGAGACAGTTCCAGGATAAACTGTCGGTGTAGGCTGCAGCATATGCGGATAAGCATCTTATCTTGGATATCTTGGTATGCTGGTGTGGGGCACACATTGATAAGGACCTAAGTCAAGATCGATTCATTTATCTGACATTAAAAGAATCTAGATCTTTATGACTCGATGGAATCTTAAACCTATATGAGGATACAGAAGTATACATATATTGTATATCACTTTGAGTTGTAGAGAAGGTTCTAGTTGAACCTGTACTTCTGCAGTCTTGGGTGATATCAATCTGTGTATGACTGTCTGGTATCTGAACTAGGTAACCACATCCAGTATAGGATGGTGACATTCCCTGAACAGCTCAAAAGGTTCGTTATGCTAAAGTCCTGCAGGCTTATTAAGTTCAAGCATAAGTGAAAAGGTTTGAGTGGATTGATTCAGGAATTAAAGATGTTAATTAATTAAATAGCTTGTTAGAGCATAAATTAATTAACGAATGTCTGTAACCTTAAATGTGGGGATAAACCGAGTCCCATGCAACCCGTTCCTCAAACGTGCTAGCAAATAGGTAGGACAGTATTGATTCTCTGGTGGCATGAATCAATATTAATTAATTAATTATATTCTGGGTTGAATATGGGAATTAATTAATTGATAGGCCTTATTTGCTATTTGCATTCTGGTCCCTGGTCTGGCCCATAATAACTCAAGCCCAATAGAAGCCTAGAATTTCCTATAAATAGGCCTCAGTACCTCAGAACTCACTACACCTACTACTCATAAGATCACAAGTTGCATACAGCAAACCAGAGCATTGGGAGCTGTAAGTGATCGAGTGAGTTCTTGATACGAGGAGGAAATTCTGCTTCTCAACCGGGCAAGGGATCTGATAGATAATCTTCACCAGATTTTCAGATCGAGTTGTGATACAGATCAGAAGATCAGATCAGGAGGATTCTTCTTCTTCTCTCTCCTCTTATTTTCGAAAATATTTATTATTTTCTTTAAGATTAATTTCCTCAATCTGTTAGGAAATTAAATCTTGGTGCGTGGGAAAGATCAAAGGGCATCTCCGCGCACGCGTTCTTCATCGTTCTTCAATCCAGGTATTCCGCATAACCTTCTTATGCATAATAATATAGGAGCATGCTAGGATTGTTCATAGGCATAGCAATTTATTTTTGATATTCCAATTAACGATCCTTGGCAAACGGACTTCGTGATTCAGTTCACGAATCCCTACAGAGCCTAGCTCCCATAAAGCAGGATATGCTACGGGACATCCCCCACTTATCCCGTGGTTTCGGACCAACGAATTGAGCCCGCAAAATGGCTCCACGGAGCTACTTGCACCTCCACATAAAATCCACCAGTCTGGATCTTACGATCATCGAGTTAACCTCCAGGGAACCGACCATCTAAAGGAGATAGGGACCTCACGAGCTCCCCTCCTGGGCTACGGATGCCTCCTCACGAGGAGCTCAGAACATCCATGCTTTAAGAACTTGCATATGATGGGTAGAACCTTAGTTGTTCGCCCTCGGGGTCTCCCTTGCACACTCCAACCTAAGCCCGAAGGGGCTATTATTGGGCCCAAAAATGGTTGGGCCGAAATGGTTAGGCCCAAGCCCAATAACTACAACAACGACCCAAGAAGAAGTTCGTGTAACCAGATCCTCACGACCCGGTCGTCAGACCCAATTCTCCGGAATGGACCCCAACCAGGTTTCGACATAGTCCAGCTCCTTGGTAGCAACACAACCCCTTTAGCTTCGGAAAAATCACACCGAGGCCTAAATATGAAGCTCCGGTGCCCGTACACGATCTCTGAAAGAGACCACAGACCACGAATCCAATGGCGCGCGAGACTCCAAAAGAAGTTGAAGGACCGCACGTCAATGCCCCCCAAAAGTCGGAACCACCTCTAAAAACCTCGCGCCACCAACGGATAAGATCTGCCACCCATCGGAAACCCTAGCTCAGGTACTCCGAAGGAAGCTCAACAACCCTCATCAACGGTCCTCCCCAAATGTCGGAACCGCCCGTAAAACTAGCTAGGGTTGTAACGGTCTCCCTCGGTCTATAAAAGGGACGTCGGTAGCTCATTTTCACACACGCTTTTTACTATATACACTAGCACACTTAGCTTCACAGAGGCATATTTTTAGGCATTTTCGCACTTTATTACTCTTTGTATCCTTATACTATTTTTCATTGGTCATACTTCCATTTGAGTCCTTACAAGTTCCGAGGTCCCTATCTCATCACAAATCGAACCTCAACAGAAATCATCATTAGAATATGAATTTTAATTCAATTATTACATTAAATATATTTAATTGATTTGTTAAATTGTTAATTGAAATATGAAATTTGAAATTGTTAATCGCAAATGGGCAATGGCAATTGTGCCACTACGATCCTTTTTTTATTCATTTTTTATTTTATTATTATTTTTTGAATAACTATATTTATATAATAATTGGATTGTATTTTGAAATCATAAATCACTCCAAACACAATTGATGAAATTGCAAACTTTTTTTAATTTATTTCTTTAAGTGATTAATTTTTAGTTACATTATTTTGTTTCTTTAGTCTAAATTACAAGCACAATATATTTGTCCATTGAAATTGCAAATTGTCATTTAAATAATTAATAATCTATTTTTATAATGTAAATTTAAAATTGAATTAAATGTCAAAAAAATAAAATTGAGTAAATGTGTTGCGTATTATTAATTTAAGTAATAATGAATTACTAATATGAAAAAAACCCTGCAAAAAATATAGTTAATAATAGGGGTATTGGTGGAAGTTCATCTAATCATTGCATAGCTATATAATAGTGGTTGTTGGGTCCAAAAATGATTGGGATGTAAGGACCAGGCCCAAGTCCATTAGGGACGACAACGGCCAAAAAAGGGTCTGGTCCAACAAGCTCCCTCGACCCATCGGGACCTACCTAGCGGAACCAGCTCAACAGGCCATGACCCATCAGCAAAAGTCCAGCCTCCGTAGAGCACGACCCACGAAACCAAAATCACAACCCATTCCTCCCGACAAGGAGCTCCAAAACAAGCACGCACAGCCCTTCAAGAGGATAAGGAGTTAAAGTTCCAGGTTGTGCAAAGCTCAAAAGGAGGTTCAAAACTTAACGGTCCCCGTGAAGATCTGAATCGCCCCCGGATTCTCCGCGCCACCAATGGGAAGAACTCCCTGCCTAGCCAAAACCCCAGCTTCGTAGACCCAAAGAAAATGCAACGACCATCACCAGCGGTCCCCATGAAGATCGGAACCAACCTTGAAAATAGCTAAGGTTATAACAGCTCCCTTCAACTATTAAAGGGTTGTCGATAGTTCATTTCACACACGTTTTTAAGCTTTATAGGTTTGCACTCATGAGCTCATTAAGTTGAATTCTCAAATTTTTGATAGCGTATTTGTCTTACTGCTTGGCTCTTTGGTCATAGTCTATTTGAATTATCGTAAGTTTCAAGGGTCCCTATCTAATCACAAATCAAACCTCAACAATTTGGCACCCACCGTGAGGCATTTCGAACAAAAATTTTATCTTTTTTGTAGGAAATGGCTTAAGGACAAGCTCCAACAATGAGTTCCAACGCTGAAAGCTCCACCTTCAGGCAGGTGGAAGTTCTGAAAACCCAGGCAATGGTGCTCCAGAACCTCATGCTTGGGATGGAGCAGAACCGCGCAATGCAACTGGCGCTGAGCTTTCCTCCAAAGCCCCTTTCATCGATGAATGATCCTAACGTGGTGCAACTCATGAACCAGGTCGAGATGCACAACACGAGATTGCGATGATCAACCTCCGAATGGAACAAATGACGAGGGCCTATCAAGAAGTGCTCAAGGAAAACTAGTGCCTTCGAGCGGCACGACCATTGACAAACCACCAGTCATGGGTCACGGCCCACGGGAGTTCCACTCGATGACCTCGTGTCACCCCGGGAAATTTGAATGTGGAATTTGACTAGAACAGCATTTAGCTTGGTCTGAACGTCTCTTCTAACACCGGAGGAAGACCTAGGATTGAGGCTAGTGAGGTTGAACTCCCGGCAACCGCCATAGCGACAATGAGTACGATCAAGAGCCACATGATTTATTTCGAGTCTCTACTGGCACGTATTCCGGGAGTACCACCACCAGAAAGAAACATCACGAGGGAGAGCTATGCAGACTCGCCCTTCGCCTCTAGCATTAGCAACATCAAGATCTCAGCAAGGTTTATCCCACCGAACTTCATTCCATACAACTAGAAAAGTACCCAGATGAATTCTATGCCATCATCCAGAAGCCCGGGGAGCCCCTGCGCTCCTACGTCGCACACTTTAACAAGGACCTAGTCAACATCCCAAACTGCACCCAGTCGATTGTAATAGCGGCTTTTAGGAAGGGTCTTGATGTAGACTCCGACTTGTACTAGGAACTGACCTTGTATCTAAGCCAAATGCAGGACGATGCTCTCAATAAGGGTGGGGCTCTTATAAAGTTGGAAAAAGATGAACCCTACTGGGTCTCAAGGAGGAATGCCCTCCGCACTCCACGAAGATTATCGAGAGATGATAACTACGAACCCTGTAAGAAAAAAGAGGCTAGGTTGCATCCGTACATGCGACCTCTAAGTAGCAACACCCCCTACGTGCCTGAGTACACTCTGTGCATAGAACCCGCGGACTTGTTGAAAACGTGCTCAAATAAATGCCTAAGGCTGTAAGATGGCTGCATTGGATAATGACCGAACTTGCCTCGCGGGACATCATGAAATTATGTGAGTTTCGTAACGACCACAGTCTTCGTACACAGAAGTGTTGTGCACTCAGGATTGAAGTCATGGAACTCCTAAATGGGTTTGCTTATGAAGTATTTGTCGCCAAAGGAAAAAAAGACAAGGAACCAAGGGAAGACCAACCCTAGGAAGTGGTAGAACGATGACAAACCTCCTCCAGCATCTCTAATCATGGAGAAAATAGTGCACTATATCACTGGAGGATTAGAGGTCAGTGGGATCAGTTGCAACTCGGCCAAAATAGTTTGTCATGCCTCTAGGAATGCGGGCGGGTTGCCCCGCAAGAACCTAGAGCATGAGATCATCGAGTTTACCAGCGAAGAATCACCAGGGATCCATAATCTGCATCATGACGTGCTAGTAATTTCATTATCAATCACGAACTACCGCGTTCGTCAGATCTTGGTGGATAATAGAAGCTCGACAAACATATTGTTTTTCCAAGCTTTCAAGAGATGGGCATTCCCGAGTAAAAGTTAATAGGAAATATCACCAAACTGACCAGATTCAGCGGGGAGAAGATAAACATGCTGGGGGACTTACGTCACCCCGTCTACTGTGGCGGAGAGAACCAAGACCTGACCTTCCATGTCATAGACTCTCCCTCAGACTACAACGCCATCCAAGAACTACAATGGTTGAACAAGCTCCAGGCCGTCCCCTCCACCTACCATCAAGTAGTTAAATTCCCCACAAGATGGGGAATACACACTATCCATGGCGAGCAGACGACATCCAGGGAATGCTACTACACCAGTCTTAAGGCGGTGAACACTGTTGAGGAACTAATCAAATCTATGCCTCATGAGGACCTGGAGGAGGTCCTCCAGGACGAACTTGATCCCACCAGGACAACCTTCATCTGGGCAGAACTAACTCCGGAGGTACGAACCAAACTCGTGTTGTTCCTACTTTTAAAATCCCTTGTCTTTGCATGGTCCCACAAGGATATGACGGAGATTGACTCAAAGGTGATGACCTACAAAAAAGACGGCAAAAGTTCACACTAGATAAGAATCAGGCCATCAACGAGGAGATCGATAGGCTCCTGAGCATTGGGTTGGTCAGGAAAGTTAAATATCCAATGTGGCTAGCGAACGTCATGGTTGTGAAGAAAAGGAACGACAAGAACCGAGTTTGCATCAACTTCACCGACCTCAACAATGCATGTCCTTAAGTATCTTACCCACTGCCACACATTGACAATATCGTAAATGCGACTGCGGGGCTCGACCTCATGAGTTTCATGGATGGCATTTTAGGATACAACCAAATTCAAAAGCACCAATGGGATTAGAAGAAGATGGTCTTTATGACTAATAAAGGTATCTACTGTCACTAGGTGATGCCCTTCGGCCTAAAAAACGCACTGGCAACCTACCAAAGGTTGGTTAACAAGATGTTCGAACACCTCATCGGGAGGACCATGGAAGTATATATTAACGATATGATGGTTAAGTCCCTTAAAGCAGAGGATAATGTGACGCACCTACAAGAAGCCTTCCAAACCCTCGAGAAGTATAACATGAAGCTCAATGATACGTGCGTAACATGACCCATATTTCGATGTGTGCGCATGCTTGTTTGTGGCTATTTTACTCCCGTATCATATGTTTTTGTCGTATTTTGGTTGTGTTTTTGTGTTTTGTGTGTTTGATTTGTGTAGGATAGGTTTTGGGCATAAACGAGCATTTTTGGTGGAGTTTTGGAGGAAAATCGCACGTGTTTGGAGTTTTGAGGCGTCGACCGGCCGAGCGAAGTAGGCCCGGCCGAGCAGGGCAGACAGAGGGCTCGATCGGCCGAGCCAGGGTGGACCGGCCGAGCCAGGCCACGAACAGAGGGCTCGACCGGCCGAGCCAGGATGGACCGGCCGAGCCAGGCCACAGAAAGGTGGCTCGGTCGAGCCACTTTGACCGGGCGAGCCTGGACGGTTTTCTCCAGAATTTTGGCGGTTTCCAGCTTCGACCGAGCGAGCCGTACTTCGATCGGGCGATCCGAGGCCCAGTTTGCTTGTCTATAAAAGGGGAGAAGTCAGTTATTTGAAGACCTTTTTGTCATTTTTCATAAATCTAGTTAGGATTTCTGCTAGATTCCAATTTCTATCACGATACATCCAAATTCTAGAGGATCTAAGAGCTTAATTCACCAATCCTTGGAAGAGAAGTGAAGATTCAAGGTGGTAGATCAAGGCATACAAATCCAATTGGGGAAGATTCCAATCTCTACTTTTAAAATTGTAATGGATGTAATTGTTTTCAACTTTGTATTTGTACAATTGAAAGGTATGAAGTTCTAATTCATTTTGGATGTTGATTTGAGTAAGGATTCATGATAATGTGGTTTGAGAATTGTTTGTTTACTTTCCTTTGAGAGCTTGAATTGCACTAGAACTTGTTCCTTATCTCCTAGGTGTAGGTAAGAGCCAGCTTAGGAGGTAGTTGATGTGAACGCTGCAGCCAATACGCGGGCGGAATCATCGTTAATAGTGTAGATTCATACGATTTTAGTTCCAATCCATGTGCGGTGCTAGGTCATAGGGCAATAATTGACGAACTATTTGGAGTGGTCTAGGGCTTAAGAACGTGATGGTTTGCAAGTCTTAGATCATCAACCGTTAGCTCGCCGTGACAAGTGGTTAACGAGTGTAGGGTCGATTGCTCAATCTCCTAGGGATTAAAACGTGTTTACATCAATGATTAACCTAATTTGATT
>JAPKLW010000828.1:43846-62388 GCA_026898455.1 Plectranthus barbatus
ATATATATATATATATATATATTAATAATAATTATCTAATATTCAAAGTATTATTATTAAAAATGTAAAATTAACCAAAAAACTTACATACTCCTTCCGTCCCAGTGAAGTAATCCCATTTCTTTTCGGCACGGGAATTAAGGGTTGTGAGTGTGAAAAAGTTTGTTACTTTAGGAAAATGGGACAATTCCACGGGAGAGACAAAAATAGAAAATGAGAATACTTCAATGGGACAGAGGGAGTAATATTTAAACAAAACTACAATGGTAACTAGGTCCGGTGAGTCTTCATTTTCTAAAAGCGATCTATAACATCATCATCGGAAACTTATAGAAAAATATATTTCTCAATGAAAATGACCAAACAATTATTTCATAACTTATCGCCCATGCTACTCCTCAACTTATTTTTTATATAAGTCATCCCTGAAAATACTATTTCAACACTTGCAGTGGCAATAGGGAGAATCATCATCAACTTGATTAGCAAATAACTAACTGGATAAGTCACGTGCTTGTTTGTTTCAACAAGCATTATCAAGAGTGCACCAATATTATTCTGATTCCGAAATCTAGCATATCTTTGCATATCTTGAATATAAATATCAAGTTGATATTCAAGAGCCATCAATTCATTGCTTGAAAATTCAGAAGGGTAAAATGTAGCTAGTTTAAGTACCTTTTCCTTCTGAAACGAAAAGAAGCCATTTCTAAGACTTAACTAGGCCATGCACATAAGTAACTTTGTATTGACTTCATCAAATTGCTCATTGAATTTTTGAACTTGTAAATCAATCACTTCCACAAATAACTCAAAGCGAAAGTGATGAAAATTTGTCACTTGTGTGACAAAACGCTTTCACCTTCCTCGTGGAATATAAAGAGCATTCATATCATGAATATCAATACCATACTTAGTGCAAAATAAACTAACCTTATTAAAGAGAGTCTGCCATCCATTATCTCGTGTTTTTTGCAAAAGATCTTTAGTTAAAGAGAAGAGACATATATGACATTTACAATATCTTGATCTCTTCTTTGCAAAGCAAGACTCAAATCATTAGTGTACCCAAAAAATGGTTAACATCAATTGCGCCATAAAGGAGAATTTAAATGACTCTAGTGAGTACAAGACACCTTGAGCTTTGACCCTATCTTGTGCAATAGATGCATTTTTTCCAATTGTCTCAAGAACTTTAATAATTTTAGGAAATAAATAGATAACGTTCGAAAGAGTTTTGTAATGAGATCCCCAACGAGCACCAGACCTTTTCAAACCAAGTTCTTGATTCAAATCTGATCCACTCTCAACGTCACTCAATTCTAAAGCTTTTGAAGCTTCCTGAACTTGATATTCTCGAATCAATTCTCTACGCTTACAAGAAGCTCCAATCACATTTAGTAAGTTTGTCACACTCAAAAAGCCAACAACAATCATTATTTTTCTTAGCAACAACAACAAGTCTTAACTAAAGTTGATGAGCAAAACAATGAATGTAGTAAGCACTTGGAGTATCCTTCATAATCAAAGTCTAAAGCCCATTTATCTCACTCTTTATGTTGCTAGCCCCTTCATACCCTTGCCCTCGGATTTTGGATGAACAAAAAAGAATATTCCACAAGCAAAGACATTATTGCACTTTTAAGTGACAAAGTAGTGGTATCTCCAACATGTACAAGTCCAATAAATCGCTCATCTACCATTTCTGTTTTACCATCAATATAACGCAAGCAAAGAGCTAACTTTTCTTTTTTGGGATACATCACTTGACTCATCAGTCAATATTCCAAAGTATTCATCACCAAGTTCTTCAATAATGAGGTTACTTGTTTCTTTGACACAACAATTGGTGATGTATTTTTGAATACTAGGAGATATCATTTGATTATTTCTTGGAGAATTTTCTAAACTGACTATTTTAACATTCTCGTTATGTCCAGCTAACCATTTCAAAAGCTTAAGAAAATTTCCACGATTAATAGATTCTTTACTTTCATCATGACCAGGGCATGACAAACCTTGACGCAAAAGAAACCTCAAACAAGAAAGTGAAGCTTTCAAGCGAAATTTATATTCACTACGAATCACATCATTCGCATTATAAAAAATATGCATTATGGATCTTTTTCTGGAGTCTCTTAAATTCACATATTTCTCATAAGCAATATTATGAGCACTTTTAACTCCACCCACATGCTTTTCAAACCTAGAAGGTTTATTCCATGATCTGAACCCATCATTAATAAATGCATCTCCCCCCGCATTAATCTCAATTTCATTTTTGAACAAATAACCAACAAAACAAAATGCTGCATCTTTTTCAATACTATATTCAAGCTAATTATATTTCTTGAACCAAGATACAATAAACCGACACATAACTCCAAGATCTCTTTGACGGAAATAATGAGTTTTTGACTGACCAGGATTTTTAAGAATATATGCTCTCCCTAAAGCATTTCTTTGCTTTAGACGGTAATTCATTATGCTTATTCTTTTTCCCAGATCATGAGGAAGAAGTTCAACATCATATAATAATTCTTCATCCTCTGCCACTAGTGATGCACTACTGATACGTGAATCGCTCACATCTGATTCACTATTAATGGAGTTTATTTCAGTATCTTTTGGAATCGACGAAGATGTTCTGTCGACGTTTGCTTTCTTATGAAAGAATGCTCGAAGATCAGGTTGCTTTGGCATTGATTTGATTTTCAAACTTAGATATTCAAAGGGAGTTATTTTTCTTTTTATCTTTTTTATATAAATATTGTAATTTGTTAATAGAATTTGGAATATTAGATAACTTATTAAATGAACAACAAAATCTTAAGATTAGAATGATTCGCAAACTTCCACACAACGAAGTACAAATTATTATTACAAAAAACGGGATAAACTATAAATTATTCAATAAAATCATAACAATATAGTTTGAACATAAAAAAAATACCAAAAATAAAAAAAATGAAAGAAAAGAAAATAGGATACCTTCAACATTCAGTTTCAAGCATGCCACTGCACAGACACAACTCACACGAGAGATGATACAATCCTCAATGGGAAGATTTAGATCTGCAGCCTAGAAGCGACGAACAAGGAATGCACGCTGACACGACTCAAACAATTACGATGGAAAATCCAATGCCTATGACTCGAACCTAAGAGAACCGTATGCAAGAACGTGAACGAGCCCCTAAAACTCAAAAAGCAACTCAGATCACAACAAGGGATATAGAGAAGACGCCACAAACAGCTGCAGAATTCCTTTTGATAAGTCAGAATTTTTGAATTCTAGGGTTACTAGAATTCGGGATCTTTCAGATAATTGAGGAGATAATCTCACAAATTTTATTAAAAACTGAAAACTGAATTACAATAGAAATATGAAGCCCTATTTAAAAGGAGAAAATCAAATCCCTAAATCTAATCTAACTAGGAAAATAAATCTAAAAACCAAATCAAATCTATCAAGATATATAATAAATATATATGGATATCTTTGTAATAAAACGAAATCAAAACATCTAGAAACTATATAAAATTCAAAATTAAGTTAAAAACTACTTAAAATTCAAAATTAATGCTCAAATTAATTCTCCAACTTTAAGCCCACCTCGATCTCCATCAAGAGAGAAGAGGTTGAGGGAAAAAAAAAGCAGTTGCAACGTAGACGGCGACTATGGATGGCGGACGAAGACTTTAGCGGTGTAGCCAACGGCGGCGATGGGCGGGATTTGAGATTGAGAAGCAGCGTTAGCATTCGGGTGGGGAAGAAAGGTTAATTTTAAATTATTTGGCTAGTTTAGAATTTAGGGTTATTTCTTGTTTTATAATTTAAAATAATCCATTGAGTTTATCTTAATTTAATTTTTTTATATTATATTTAATAAAAATATATATAAAATAAAAAAATTTGGGGATACATTAATTGAAGATATATACTCCCTCCGTCCCATTATAATTGTCACCTTTCTTTTCGACACGGAAATTAAGAGTTGTGAATGTAGAATGAGTTAGTGGGAATTGTTGAGTGTAAAAAAGTTCTCATTTTTGGAAATGTGACAATTCGGTCGGGACGCCCAATTTGGTAAGTGTGACGGATGAAGGGAGTATAAAATAATATTATATATATATAGTAATAAAAAAAATTTTGGGGGGTACAACTGTGTAAACATACATCCGCCTCTGCATATAACTAACAAGATGAACTGGATTGATAAGATTGGGTTGAGAAAGTGGGTTCAGTAGACCAGGAATGAGAAACCCGAGGAGTGCTCTAGTGTCTCTATATGAAAAAGATTTAGTATATCTAATTTCTTAGTTTTGTGAGATATATCCATATTAGAATAACATAAACCGTTGTGAACTAAGATGCATTCATGAGAGTACAAGTCAAAGTGACACATATATGTTTCTGAACCTTTATTAGGCTTAAGATTCCTTATGTCGTGAGATATTTGTTCTTTTTATGCCAGACATAAGAAAACAACTCACTAACTTCCAATTAATACATTAAGACGTAATGTAATATCTAGTATTTCAGGAAACATACCGTTTCTTTCGAAGTTTCCGAAGTAGCAACATACGCAACTTCTATAATAGAGTTTGTGCTACTCTTAAGCTTCGCACTTCTTTAAGATACGGCTCCATCACATAAGGTGAACACATAGATTGAGTTCAATTTCTTGGAAATTTGTATAACCTAAAAGGCATAAACTCTCACGCTAATAGGAAGACTAAATCTCATTCTCTTCTTGAATACTTGAGAATATTCTTGATAGCAATCTAGTGTGCCTATCTAGATGTTGGTCCCAAATCAGAGTTAGTAAACTGCAACGAAAGATATTTGCAGGTTGTTAGTCTCCAAGCTATTGATTCTAGCACCATTTCATGTCCAAAAAAACCACTTGTTTAGCGAGTGATATATTACTCAGTCAAATTTTAGTAATACACTCCAACACTTCAAGTGTTGGGTTTTAAATCCAATGCAGAAGATAAATAAAGCAGTAAATAATGCAAATAATTTAGAGAGGCTGGGATCAAACAGTCTTGTGTCCTCTCATCAGACATGCAGTATGGAAATCACTAAACAGGGGTTACGAAGATGTCACACGATCTATTGCTAGCTGATGAATGCTTGCGTCCACCTGTTGTTAGGTTTGTGTATATCATTATGATTGGTATATCAGTATATTATTTCGTTTGATACACTAGTAATCATTAATATCTTTTATACAATGATACAATTCTCCTGTCTGATTAACAAAAAAACAAAGCGAACAACGATATCGTCTTATCTCATCGATAAGGAGATCATATGATGTATAGGAAATCACCAAATATCGTATGAATCGCTCGACCCAACGAGATATAAACAGTTGTCACAGTTGAAACAGCTCCAGGATAGACTGATGATTTTGGCTACAACACACTCATTATTTAGTGGCTTATCTTGGTTGCTAGATGTGCTGGTACATTTGGTACGTATTGATAAGATCTAACTAATATTGATTCTTTAATCTGACTTTAAAAGAGTCTTTATCTTGATGGCTTGATGGAATCTTAAGCCTAATGAAGGTCTAGAATTATATACATATTTGTGTGTCACTTTGAGATGGTATGATGGAGAGTCTTACACATACTTACAATTATATATTTGTATCTTGGGTGATAAAATTTTTTATATGGCTTTCTTTGACTGGAATTTGGTAACCATATCATGTATAGGATGGTGACATTCCCTAAGTACCTTAAAAGGTTAATTATGCTAAACTTATGCAGCCTGATTAAGCTCAAGCATAAATAACTTAGGAATAAAATATATTAATTAATTTTGGAGCTTTTCAGATCTCAATTAATTAATGAATTTTAGTAATCTTAAATATGAGGATATAAAGAGCCTATGAAACCCATCCCACATAATGTTGTAATAAATGGGTAGGTCAATAATGATTTTTTGGTGGCATGAATAAAAATTAATTAATTAATTATATTCTGGGTTAAATATGAGAACCAATTAATTTAGAGACCCTATTTATTATTTTCATATTAGCCCATGGTTTGGCCCGTAAAAAGCTCAAGCTCATTAAGATTAGATTTTTTCTATAAATGCCCCATCAGTTCACTAGATCATATGTTCATAAGTTGTTAATCAACATACCATATTTTTTGGAGTTGATAGGGGACAACATCTGAGTGAGGAAGGAAATTCTGCTTCTCAATAAGTGAAATATCTGGTAGCAATCTTCACCAGATATTCGAATACCAACGAGGGACACAGATCAGAAAATCATATCTGATTAAATATGGAGCGTGAGGATTCAAAGAATACACGTAGATTTGCACACACTACGAATGTAAGGTAATCCAATAAACCTCTGCATGTCGATTAGAATTATTAAATAGGATCATGCTAGGGAATAATTGATGAATGGCAATTATTTGGATATCCACAAAGATCTTTGGTTCAAACAAATTATGTGAACTTCGGTTCATGGTATAATTCCTTCACCTAAAAACTAGCACTCACAAAGTCATTTGCTCTCCATCACTTCTTCAGATTTGAAGTGTGAGTACACCACTTAACCTCATGTCAATTGTAGGAGTTTGGGTTCTTCCATAGAATTTTAGCTTGTGGTATACACACGCAATAGTTACCAAGATGTTTTCTTAGTTAAAGAGTAAAAACTGAAGTAGCTCTTACAAGACGCACAGAGCCTCATGTTTAGGAAAGAACATATAAATCTAGTAGAATAGCTAGAAAGCTCTTTGAATGCTGAGTGTTGGTTGCTTTCAAGAATGGTCTGCAATTTTTTGGCTTTAAATATTTAGAATGAAAGTTCATTACCAGATGAATTTAGTAACTTTCCTCTTGATGGATTGTATCTTCTATTTCTAGGTAGTTTTTAATATTAATCTGTTTAGAGCCATTGTGAGACAAGAGGAACCCGTCCAATCAAAGTCTCTCATTTCTAATTTGGGTGTTCGTTCTGTCAGAGCAGGTAGAATTTGGTCACAAAGGTTGTTTGCCAGTCCAAGGAATGTTTGCTGGTGGATTCCTTAGACGAACAAGCTTTCGATAACATATACCTTAAGATCTCCTTTCTTAAAGTCTGGTCTCGAAAAAATCTTTGCTTGTCTTGTCTAGCTTGTGTTTCTTCTTGCTTATTGGGTATCGCCTTGATGGTGACATTTTTAAGTAAGCACCTTACTAGTGGATCACCAGTTGGTGATGACGTGTAAGCCAACTTCCTCCAAGGAAAGGTGTTTTTCTGGTAAAGGCATTTTAGCCAGCAAGCTAAAACAAGCTTTTTTTGCTGGTGATTGGAATTCTGCCAGCAAATCTCCTGAAGTTTGTGATCAGTTCTTTACAACACAATAATTCATACCCAAGACATTACAAACGTAAAATAATAAAACTAGATACACTCTAACCTAATGGTATGTTTGAATAATAAAAACAATATTTGAGGAAGGAATTTCTAACAATAATACCTAACAATTTTCCCATTTTAATGTGGTCAAACCCACTCTAAGTTTACAGCAGGAAAGGAAGTTTTCGATTTTATAATAAATTTGAACTAACATCTAAACTCGAAAACAAGTATCTTGCATAGCCTACCCTAATGATCTTTCCCATGACCAGGAGAGATATTGCTCGGTTAATTAGAAGGGCCAAAATACTTTGCTGAGTATGCAAAGTGTGTATGTTTAGCAGAAAAAAATATGTAAGAAGGGAATGAGAAAAAGAGATATTGTCTTCAATCTTTAAGCTAGTTTTTCCTTTATTATTGATAGAAATATCAAGTAAAATGGAAAGATAAAACTGAAAAAAAGAATAAAAAGAAGGTAGGTTAACAACTAAGATCCTGCTGGACAAAGGGTCTTCTCTATTGCTTCTTAGCTCCACTTTCCTTCTCCGCTCTTAGTCATCTCACTTCAGCACTTTCTCTCTTCCAAAACGTCTTTTTCTACTGGCCTCATTTCTTGAGACAATGAAAAAAGACAAAGAAAAGCTGATGAAGGGTTACCCGTGAGGCATGAAGAGAGATCAGTGCATCATCTTGAAACTCAAGGGGATACGATACACTTCCTTCTTCGATCTTGTCAACCAGACGTCTGGTTAAGTTCCCTCCCCTATAATGACAAGTTGAAAAACTTCTCGTGACTTTGGATTTACCTTCCTCTAATTTCGGGTAACAAAGAACAATATCTTGTTTTCTCCATCTTCGAAGATGATAAGAACCACATGGCACACGTTATCTTCAATGATCTCCAGTACGTGGGTGGTGGATGTTTCTTTGATCTCCTTCGGGCACTTCTCCACATGTTCAAATCATGGATTCAACATGATTGACAAGGGACAAATTATAGTAGAGGGAAGGTATACATTCAAAGGATGAATACCTCAGGGAACTTTGAAGGTGTAAAGTTAAGTCTTCTGAAGGGAATAAAATTCATGTACATCGATGAAAAGTCTAGATCTCATGGAAATTTAAAATGGAAGATCTTGTATCTTTGGTGCCTATTATACAAAATCTTCGACAATTGTTTCACTTACAGGCTTCTTGAAGTGTGCAATGCCTCGGCGCCTATTCCTACATTGGGCTACATCAAATTAAATGTGGCGTGTGAATAAGGATTTTTGCATGTCCCACCCTTGACATTCGTGCTTGCTGGTTTACCATCGGCATTATACTAATTGAGGAATTTACTACTCTGTCCCTTGGTAGGTCACCAGCTTTGCAGCACATTGTTGGTTAGAAGAATTTACTAGTTTAAACCTCGGTAAATCACCAGCTCTATAATACACCAATAAAATACTAGGAGCTGAGACCTAATGCTGTCTCTAAGCAAACAAAGATCCATATTTGAGAGCGGGGTGGCGCAAGGCGGCGGCCATCGAACCAACCTAGATATGTAGTTCAATGTGGCGATCAACAGTGTGACAGTACGGGTGGTTCAATGCGGCGCAGCACGATGGTGTGTACGCATGCACTGCACGGTCGGCTTTTTGTGCGCAACGGTGTGTTGCTCCTGTTCTTGGTAGTGGCAGAATAGGAGCAGGCAGACGGCACGAAGGGTGGGGGCTATCAAAGGCGGCATGCGGTGTGGCGGCATCCTAGGTATCAAGCCATGTACCCTGCGAAGAAGAAAGCTACACAACTTAATGGAAACTCTTGGAATCGGGATTGGTGGGGTGCGCGTAACAAGACACAAGCAGCAGTGACCGACAGCGAGCAAGGGCAGCCGCAAATGCGGGTACGGCGGTACGTAGGTTCCGTGTGTTAGGAATATTGTTAGAAATATTTCAAACCCTCAATCTCAATTGTATGTATTTTAGTTTTGGTGTATCAAAGCTTTGCCGATCTAGTGTTTAGCAACTTAAAATCATGTCCAAATGTAAAAGTGTTGTATAGGATACTCTTATTTGAGTTGTAATAGAGCTATAAGAAAAGATCAAAGATTGCTGAAGGATTCAACAAAGCTCAAGAAGAATGTTAGAATACTCAAGCATGCTGAAAGAAAGTGCTAAAGGCGTCCACAAGGATGAAGATTGTTGAAGAAGCTAGCAAACATAAAAAGGGCTAGCAAACATATAAAGAATGTTGGAAGCGCTTAACGGAATGCGGAGTAAGATAAGCCATTGCAGGATCTCAGTAGGATCGCTAAGATATCAGCAGACTACTAACTTCCAGCAAATGCATAACGACAATCAACACTCAATAAAGAGTCATAAAACAGAAGGATCAAAAAGCACATGGAAACCCGACGAATCAGAAAGAAGGATAATCAACAGACAAATGGAAGGTTTCCAGACTCAGACTCAAAGATTTGTTCTTATAAATACGTCTAAAATCAGGAGAACGCCAATCAAAGACGAAGGAGAATTGAAGAGTCTCTGTACATTCGCAGTAAAAGAAAGACAGAGATAGGCGAGCAGACATCCTATGTCTAACGAATAATATTTAAATGGAGGTTTGAATCTTCGACTATAAATAGGAGAACACACGAAGAGCAAAAAGATTTTTGGCGAGAATAATTCTAATCATGAGAAGACCGACAGAAATGGAACAATTGAAATACTCTCAAACTCACGCGAACTTATATTCGAGCATTCATCTGATCAAGGCTTTTTAATAATTTTTTAATCCAAAGCTTGAGACGTTTAAAGTTTTCTTCTAAGGTTTTTCTTTGGATTCTTTCTATCCTAGAAAGAATCTAGCAGTCACCATGTTCTACAAGTGATTATCGCGGGCTACTGCCGCAAAGGAAAGGTTCTTGGAAGAACTATAAAACTCCTAAGTTCGACGTCCAAGGAGAAGAGAGAGTGTCAAGGTGCAGATTGAAGACCGAGGTACTTGAAGGTGTGCCGTGACCAGACAGAGGAGCTGCTCAACACTAGAGATCAAGCCTTACCTTGTAATCAATCATAAGGAATTTTCAGTCAAGAGGACTGAAGAGTAGACGTAGAACAAGTTGTTCGAACCACTATAAATCTCGTGTTCATTTACTACTTTTACTTCATTATTTATTGCTTGCTTTGAAACTCAACACATCAAGTTTTGAAGTATAACGTGAAGTAAATCTAACGAATATTCGAGCTTAAACACATTTTACAAACACTAGTTGGGTCGTGATCTCAACAAGATAAGTGCAAGACATTATAAACATTCCATTGCAACTATAAATACTCTGATCGGGGACCAAGAAGTTGTATCAGAGCGGTTGGTCTTTACAGACTAACTGCTTCTGAGTCGCTTAGGACCAAATCCATTTTCTTTGCATATTTCTCGTGTTTTCTGTGTTAAGCCCATGTTAAAGAACAACGACAAACAACGCGAAGTTGAGAAAGTTCTCTCCAAAAACATACAACACCAAGAAAAATAGGTCGTTGATCACGTTGAGGAATATACATCCACAGATGGGAAAAGTGATCGAGCAAGGACCAATCAAAATCAAGAAGGTGAACACTCGACTCGGAGACAATGCTCAAGGACCAGAAGAGATGGTTGACTAACCATACGAGGAGTGGACTTCACAAGATTGAGTTCGTGCCTAACCAGATTACGTGGCTCTGGATTTAATACAAAATTCTTTATCAAAACCTCTGACAATTGAAGCCCTGGAGTACAAAAATGCCAAGAAATTTGGGATTTCCTTGGCACCTTGAGTCAAGAAACGACTCAAATGAAGAGGAACAATCTCCAACAGTGCGTGGACAACTATGAGTCATTCCAGATGTGTCCCGGAGAAGGACTTGGGAAAACCTATGAACTTACCGACATGAACTCCAAGATATTGTGGAAGATGCCAAAAGACGATTGGTTTGTTAAGGTTACAAACCTCCAGAAGAAAGATTTGTCAACCATGAACTTACCGACATGAACTCCAAGATATTGTGGAAGTGCCAAAAGACGATTGGTTTGTTAAGGTAACAAACCTCAAGAAGAAAGATTTGTCAACCATGAGTACAAAATATGTATTCGCCCTGCTTCAGGCACATGAATGGGACATCATGAAGATCAACAAGAACGAAGTCGTACAAGCTACTATATCCAAAGAAGAAAATCCCAAAGATGCAGCATATTTTGTGAAAAGAGATGCACAAATATGGAAAACCAAGCAGCCATTTCACTCAGATCATCCAGCTCAACCCAGCCAGCAAAAGAGATCATATCAACAAGCGAATCTCAACTTAAAATGGAGTGTGGCATCAGCGATCTGGAAGAGCAGATGAAGAAAGTATAGAAACTACTGCTGAAGGCTAAAGGCAAAAAGGAAAAACCACAGCAGAGTCAGCCAACAGACAACCGAACAACCAAGAAGATGCAAAGAATGTGCTATGAATGCATATCCGCAGACCATCTAAAGTTCAAGTGTCCTCGAATAGATCAAGAAGAAAGGGAGCGGTTGAGAAAGTTGTTTGAGAAGCGTGCATCAAAGGCCATTGCCAAAGCTTTACTGACCATGATAGAGATACCGGACATCCCAGATCATGTTGATGAAAGCAATTCTTCAGAAGATGAAGAGGATGTCCTCATGGTATTTATGGCTAATGAAGAAGTTGATGTTGATGAAGAGCTGGTAGCAGAATCAACCCTAGCTGTTACGAGAAATCAGGTAACAGATTCTGATATGTGTGCTGCTTCTACTTCAGAAAATATGCACGATACTTTTGATGTGTGTTTTTCAGATTAAGGAGACATAATTGTAGAACTTCTTTTAAAATAATTTTCAAAGTTTCATGCATTAAAAGATGTATTAGTATAAAAAAATTCCGCGCTAAAATCCCAGCTTTCCATTTTGACAAGTGAGATTGAGAAATCTAGGTTACCAGACGAGGAACTTTAAGGACCCAAAGCTGAATTTTAGTTGTTAAAAAATAGACAACGAAGTTTTAAAACACAAAAACTTTGTGCAAATGCCTTGTCAATGTAGGTTTTCAAAAGTCACAAGAGATTTTGATGAGATTTTAAGTGTTCAAAGGAGTACGAATGATTTCGCTAGATTTACTTTGAAAAAGATAAATCCGACAATGCAGAATCCCACAAATGAAAGAAAATAATCTTTGTCCAAGCAACCAGGAGGGTTCAGCAGACTGCTAGGAAAGATAATGGGGACAATAATAGATCAGCAATAGTTGCTCAGAAAGAATGTTGGCAAGCTAAGAATCCCCTGCTGACCAATCAACAGAGACTAAATGGTGTGTCTGCTGAAAGAATGTCAACAAAGTCAAAGTATGTAACCCAACAGAATGTTCCATCTACTAGGAGGGTTCATACACAACCTAGCAAGGCTAAGCAATCTGCTGAGATTGCAAGGAAGCGAACATACACTCCAAGTAGGAGGAACACCTACTTGAGGCCAGAATCTACAAATCCATTTTCAAAAGACTATGTATGCTCAGCACACCACTACAAATTTCCATGCTAATTCAATGCAATACTCCAATAGGAAGGGAAAGGTAGTAATACGTGATCACAATAAAACGGTCAAGATCACAAAATTCTAGATCCCTAAGGGACTAATCCAGAGAACTGATCCTGTAGGACTCGCACTTGATCGGGTACCTAAAATTTTACATCTTATTTTGTAGGAATAGGGTCTAGGAGAAGAATCTCAAAGAAATTAAAGGAATGGATCCTAGACCGTGGATGCTCAGGTCACATGACATGAGACGAAGACATTTTCACAGATCTTCAGAAGATAAAACGACATTCGGTCTCCTACGATGACAACTCAAAAGCTAGAGTAATCGTAAGAGGGTGCATCGAGCCAAATGAAATACGCAGTATCAATGCCCTCATCGATAGTCTCAAGCACAACCTACTGAGCAACTGATAACTCCCTGTAGGAGTTATTATTTTAGTGTTTTATTAGTGTCTTTTATGTTCTTTTTAGTGTTTCTAACTCGTTTTAGGTTGTTTTGTGTTGTATTTTTCATTGTCTATATTGTGTGTCTCGTATAGTTGTGTTTTGTTAGTTTTAGTTGTTTTGCATGGAAAAGGAGTGATATTGACCAAGTTTCACGCCAAAGAAGTGAAGAGTAATCCGCTAAATGTTATGTTGCTGCACAGGAGTAGGGAGCTGAGAGACTGCACCAGGGGGGACCACATGCAGACAGAATCAGTTTAGTTTTCAGATTCTGTCTCAAAAGTTGGACATGTGTCAACTATTGTGAGCCATCAGAGTCAAAGGGAAGGATGGAGAGCCATGTGTAGGATGGAGATTCATTGGAATTAAATAGAGTGAATATATTTTGAGAGTAAAGAGAGAGATAAACAAATATTCGACCATTATTCTTCCTCAACAAGACATATTTTTAGAGAGACGAAATATGGGGGCTGCATCACAAAAATGGAGGAAGAAGAAGAGCAGCAGTTGGACACATTGTTGCAGGTTTTTCTACATCTCTAATTTATGTTTTTAGTTGATGGAGTGAAAGATAGTTGGATTTTAGCCATTATTACTTATTTTCTTTTTAGTTTAAATATGAACTATGTATTTTGCACTTGTGTTGTGGATTTTCGATTTGATGTTGAATATGTGTTAATGGTTGTTCTTGCTTCAAATAAGGTGTTTGGTTATTATTTTGGTATGTTTGATTCCTTAAACACGATAGTGGAAAGAAATATTTCACCTAGGGAGACCGAAAGGAGATCTAAGCTTAGGAAATCATAATCGATCTTGATTCTTGTGTAGACATACAAAGAACATAAGACATGTAAGAACCCCTATTTTGATAATTGCGTTCGAAGATTAATTCTGTCATAGATATATGAAGATTGATAAGAAAATGCAGATCTAGTAGTGTGAAAACATGATAGGCATTTAAGAGAGAGTTTACGAGACCCAGAGTTGATGTCTGAACTATGATGCAGCATATAGGACAATGAAAGATAGAAAATGTATAACTCAAGTGTGTTTCTTTTCCTTTGTTTGCACGTGTTAATTGTCATTTGTGATTAGCTTATGATTAGAAGACTTGTTAATCTTGTTCATTTTAGTTTTCTTTTCATTTTAGTTTATTGCACATTTAAATTTGAGTACCAAACCTATTTTGCAAGCAATATTGTGTACACGACTTGATTAAACACTCTATAGGGTTCGATATCTGGTCTCCTAGACTATATTACTTGTCGAATGTCTATATTTGTGCATAGTTCTGTAGTTACCCTGCTGCAACAACAACAAGAAGTATACGCAAGTTAAGGCAATCGACAACAAGTTTATTTTTTTAAAACAAAAAAAATTGTTTTTTGTGTGATAATTTTTCTAAACTAAAATTGCATAAATGCGTAAATGATAAAACCAATTAAAGCTAAAATGATTAATAACTATTTTTTCCAAATTATGACCATAAAAACTTAAATAATATGGTTAAATCAAGGTAAGAAAATATACTTGGGTTGCAAACTTTTGTTTACCTACTTTCCTATATGCTACATCATAGTTCAGACATCAATTTTGGGTCTTGTAACCTTGCTCTACACTGCCTAGCATGTTTTCACATTACTAGATCTATATTTTCTTATTAATCTTCACATGTCTATGACAGATTTATCTTTCAAATGCAATATTCAAAATAGGGGTTCTTACAAGCTTTAAGTTCTTTGTATGTCTACACAAGAATCAATGTCGATTAAGATTTCCTAAGCCTAGATCTCCTTTCGATCTCCCTAGGTGAGATATTCCTTTCCGCTGTCGTGTTTAAGGAATTAAATATACCAAAATCACAATCAAACACCAGATTTGAAACAAGAAAAAACTCTCACATATATTAAAATAGATAAACAAGTCAACAACCCAAGAATAGAAAACTTAGCTCATGTTTAAACTAAAAAGAAAATAAATAATAATGGCTAAAATCCAACTATCCTTCATTCTATCAACTAAAAACAAAAACTAGAGATGCAGAAAAACCAGCAACAATGTGCCTAGCTGCTGTTCTTCTTTTTCCTCCATCTCTGTGCTGCAACCCCCATATTTTCTCTCTCTAAATATATGGCTTGTTGAGGAAGAATAATGGTTGAATATTGGTTTTTCTCTCTCTTTGCTCTCAAAATATCTTCACTCTTTTTACTTCCAATGAATTTCAATCCTACACAAGGCTCTCCATCCTGCCCTTTGACTCCGATGGCTCAGAACAGTTGACACCTATCCAACTTTTGAGACACAATCTGAAAAGTAAGTTGATTCTGTCTGCACGTGGTCCACCCTGGTGCAGTCTCTCAGCTCCCAGTAATGCTACTCCTATGCTGCAACATAACATTCTGCGGATTACTCTTCACTTCTTTGGCATGAAACTTGGTCAATATCACTACTTTTCCTTGCAAAATCACTCAAAACAACAAAACTCAACTATACAATACAAACAAAGTAGACAATGATAAATAAAACACAAAAACAACCTAAAACGAGTTAGAAACACTAAAAAAACATAAAAAACACCAATAAAACACTAAAATAATAACTCCTAAAGGGAGTTATCACCCCCCAAACTTAAGATGTTGCTTGTCCTCAAGCAACAATGACACAAACGAAGGATAAAAACAATGAAACAAACGACAAATAAGCCCTCATTATATAGTCAAATTTAGCCTAAGCAACATTACATCATGCCCTCAACAAAATTGTAAAAAGAAAGACTTAACAAAATAGTCCATGATCAACATAAAATTATTAAAAACATATCTATTCAGTTTAACAAAGCACCTCAATCAAATTTTAAATCCCAAGTTCCAAAAACAAAGATGCCTCAACATCAGCAAACACAAATTTTTAACATGACTCAAGCTATTTCATC
This sequence comes from Plectranthus barbatus, assembly GCA_026898455.1. Lineage (NCBI taxonomy): Eukaryota > Viridiplantae > Streptophyta > Magnoliopsida > Lamiales > Lamiaceae > Plectranthus > Plectranthus barbatus. Next base: position 60,159 of record JAPKLW010000828.1, read on the forward strand.
AAGCTCAGTGATCATCAATGTTACTTATTTTCACTCCCACTTGACCTTTAACATCTTCTCCACCAATGGAATCTATGACACTCACAGGTCAAAAGGACTTCAAGGCTTGTAATGTAAGGCTAAGGTTAAGGATGTGTAAAAATGGTTAAAGTGACTATCATCCAGGAGCATAATTCAACTCTCTAAATTTAGGACTTATTCTAAACATAAAAAATAACAAAGGAGATAGCAACCACTCCCAAAATATAATATTAAAACAAATTATACTCTTTCTTTCTTTTTTTCCAGAACTTTGTTTATATTTTTCTTTCTTTTTTTCTAACTTTTTTTCTCTTTTCTTTTCACTTTTTTTTAATTCTTTCATTTTTTTTAGAACATAATACATAACTTTTGCTTATCAATATTTTCAGCCAAACAACTCATGCCACTTGAATGTTCAGCATTGATTATTCTAACAAAACACAAAACACCACGACTACAACGTGTAATGGTGTACGTGTGTACCCCCAAAACATGGAACAAACATTGTCCTCAATGTTTTAGAAGAGTCAAAGATACTACTGGATAAGGGTAAATGTATGGATAATTGGCTAAACATGTAGCGGAAATGAAAGAAACGACTTAAGGCACAAAAAAGGTGCTAAGGAAACTAGTGAATGAAATGAAATGGTAGAACGCTCAAACAGGTGTTAGATGGCCTAAATCATTTCTCTAAGTGGCACAAATCCTAATTTTGCCTCAAATATGTTGTTGGCCAAGTAAGAGGTAACTATTTCACACATCTCACAATTAAAAAAATCTCAAATCATGCCAAATCATTTAACAAACAAGATGAAATTCCCAAAAGAATTCCTTTTTTTCACGGACTTAGAACTCAAATCAGTCATGATTTAATAAATTAAAACTAGAGATCTGAAGAAAACAAAACATGTTAAACCAAAAACTATTCGTGAAGCCAAAAGATGAGAAATAAATAATGAGTTGCGTCCTCGGGTACAGAAGTGAGCATCGACTAAAATATCATAAATCCATTAGGCAAGCACAACCTAAACACAACAATAAAAACATCACACATTCACACCCAACAAACAGACAACTAAAATAACCAACAAAAACTAATATATAAAAGACCAAATTAAAAAAATTAATTTAATTTTTTAGTGGAATAGGTTTAGAATTAACCAAAGGGTCACGGGCCAGCTGAGGTGCTTGCATTTCCTTTCTCTTTGACTCTGATGGTGCCTTGCTGCAGGATGAATTTGTTTTAGTCTTTCATATTCAGCATTAAATCCCTATTTCACAGTCCAGTTAATGTTATTCCCAGGCTAGAGAATTATAAAATAACCAAAGAAGAAAATAAATAACAAAAATAAAACTAACTAAATGACAGAAATAAAATGAAAGCAGTAAAATTCCTGGGTTGTCTCAATTACCAAATAATATGAAGTGCTTAGATAGCCCAGAGTACCTCTCTTCTTAAGAATCATTCAATAAGGCCGTAGCCTTCTCTTTGTCGAATCCTCCACCAAAGTATTGCTTCTCTCGTTTCCTCTTCTTGTAATCAACAAAGACATACCCTTCAGTCAAAATCCTCTCGGGAATAGATTCATTGCTTTGATCCATATGTGTCACTTCTCTTTCCTTTGTAGCACATTGGACAAGGTAAACCAAATATCTATCAAAAATTGAATTCTTGATTCCTGGATCGAAACATTTGATCAAGTCTTCCTCCACAACTTCATTCACATGATTGACTTGCTGCTGTTCCACAAAGCCATTGCAACCTTCTCTCAGCAAAATCTCTTCCATGGAATTCGAAGAGCTAGACTCTTGGCCCATGTACTAAATATCAGGTGGTTTTGGATTTTTCAAGGGTAATATGTCCTCATCCTTGATCGCTAAAATTATTAGAAAGCGACTTAGCAGAACTAATAATACAGCGGCAAAGTTAAAATTATCGATCCCTCAGAGAAAGAAGTAACGAATAATCTTGAAGTACTAGATCAGGCGTTCTTGAAAGTATTGATTAGGAAAATCAGATGAAAAGGTTTTGATTGTTTTGGAAATCGTAATCTTTGGAATCGAAAACTGAACAGGAAAATTAAATAGCTTTTGAAGTCAAATATGAGAAACACAGATCCCAGGGATATCTACCTATCAAGTATAACATGTATGAACAAATCGATTAATTCCCAATTTTAATTCCTCTTCGTAGTGAAACATCAGAAAA
>JAPKLW010000828.1:62398-80788 GCA_026898455.1 Plectranthus barbatus
TCGTAAAGTAGATTAGTCAATTACCTATCTCCGTTCGGTCTCAAGATAAATCAACTAACTCCCAAATTCTACAGATTTATTCCTACAATTAGTCTCTTTCAGTTACGACAAGAAATCAGATTATATTGTGAAAATCTCTTTCGATTGAAAACCATTACAGTTACGTATCAAGTAATCAACTAAATAATCCTAATAAGTGATCAGCAAATCAAGATTATAAATAAGCACAAATTTCACAAACTACGAAGGAAAAGGAAAAATAATTCGATTAATCAAAACATGCATACATTGATAGTTCGAAACCCTAGAATCTGAGAGAGGATTTAGTTACACATATTCATGGTAATATTCATCGAAGAAAAATACAACCTGAATTGCATAAAACTGGAATCCGGAAGTCTTCTCGTAGAAACTTGTCTTCAAAAACATAAAAACCCTAGAAATTCTTCAAACTCTAATAATCTAATAATTGCTCTAAATCGCTCTCTCTCAAAAGTCAAAAATTACATGAATTTATAATGGTGAATGATGTATCTAGAAGTATCTAGAATTAGATATGCATCTATCTCCAAATCAGAGTAGAAACAGGATTTCCCGCATGCGCGTCGACCGCTTCTGATCCTCGTCGATCGCGTCTCAACATTTTGCCTCGTCGATCGCATCTGAATGGACTCGGTCGACGAGGTCTCCATTTTCTGCTCCGTCGATCGCTTGACAACAGCACGCCTCGTCGATCGACTAAGGGTCCTCGTCGATCGACGAGGTCTCGGGCACTGGATCCTTGATTCTTCTATTTTTCGACTAGAAACCTGCACAATTCATCAAACACGGCATTCCAAGTAAAAAATCCAATTCATGCACAAAAACAAGTACAAAAATGATCTAAACACTACACAATCAGTCAAAGAACTATAAGATAAGTTGGTGAAAATCCTAACTTATCAATCCTCGAAATCATCATACTCCAAATAAGGTAACAACGAGTCCAATACAAGTTCTGGTTGTTTAGTGGGAAGAGTCTGAAATTCCCCATGTGACAACTCAAGAGATTCAAATTTTTGAAAGTTTTCAACACTACATAGCTCCTCAAACTCATTGTAATAAATTTTCACTTGATATGACTCCATGTACAAATCTTCATGCATTTCCCCAAAAAAAACATCAAACACATCAGTTGTAGTACTCTCATCCATTTCATCATTTTGCTTTTTCACCCCATGAGGAAAAATTTGATGGTGGAGTTGCAAACTTCCTCTCAGCAGTCATATGTTGCTCTTGTCCTACAACATGAGGTGCAGTGTGTTTCTGTGATTCTTTTTCAGCTTCTTGACCTTGTGCAGGGGAAAATTCCTCAGGTTTCCTGTCACTCCTCAATGTTAATTCTTTAACAAATACTTTTTCTGGCCTCCGATTGAAAGTGACACTTAGTGGTAAGCCGTGAGGTCTATTTATCAGCTAAGTTGTCAATTTCCCAACTTACACTTCCAAACTTCTAAGTGAAGTAGCTTGTCTTTGAATAAGGGCATCCTAACTATGACTCATAGCTGCATTTTTTGTAACAAATTCCTTGAGCATGTCTTCCTATGAATTCAGTTGCTTCCCAGGTGGTGCTTTAGTTCTTTTTTTATTTTGCTGCGGGAAACTAGAACTCCCAGACATATGCTGCTCAGATGCTGCAACATTGGATTTTCTGACTTATACCATAAAATATTGGTATAGTTCCTCCACTCTTGGTTGCATGAGTTAGAATATGGATTATTCCCCTGGTTCTGATTATAATTCTGATTTTATTCACAACATGCATGTGTATGATGAGCTGGACACTCTTCAAACTTGTGTGCTTCTCCACATTAAAAACATGATACCACCTTTAACATTGGTTGGGTATGAATGTTATGCTCGAAACTCTCAATTGTTGAACCCATTACTGCTAATGGTGTTGTAGCAGCAGACTCCATTGTTGGCATTTGTGTAGTATGAGCATCCACTTCAAGAATTCCTTCGACTTTATGAGTTGATGTTGTAGCAGCTCTTAGATCTTCCCACTGATAGTTGTTGGATGATATCAGGTCCAGTAGTTCACATGTTTCTTCATAGGATTTGGAATGTAAGGCTCTCCTTGCTGATGCATCCAACATCATCCTTGAGTTTAAATTTAGCCCAAAGTAGAATGTCTCAATCTGAATGTAATTAGGAATCCCATGGTAGGGGTACCTTCTTAGCAACTCCTTAATCCTTTCCCAAGCTTCACTCACATATTCATCCTCTAGCCTAAAAGACATAATCTCACTTCTAAACTTGGCAATCTTTGCAGCTAGAAAATACTTCATAATGAATTTCTCGGTTAACTCATTCAAAGTAGAGATAGAATTAGGTGGAAATGAGCTCAACCACGATCGAGAGCTATCCCTCAATGAGAAGGGAAACAACCTAAGCCTTAGTGTTGCTGGACTCACACCTTGCCGCTTGAAAGAGTCACAAACCTAAAAAAAAACCGCAAATGAAGATGAGGATCATCGGTGGGTTGACCACTAAATCGGCCTACAAACTCCAGCATTTAGAACATTACCGGCTCCAATTCAAAATGGTTTCTTTCAATTTCAGGCAACATAATGCTTGGTTTTAGCTCCTGGAACAACGGGATTGCAAAATAACGAATACACTTGTCTTTCTCATTTTAGCCATAGCCAAGATATTTTCCAAGTTGTTTCAACCATTTCAAGCACCACCATCCCAATTAGTCATCTTTTTCTTATTTTTTCACACATGAAAAATAAAAGACTACAACTCCTTGTTAATCAAACAAGTAATAAAATATTAAAAAAATTAAAGGAGTAATCAAGCAATATAATTGCATTCAGACTCAAAAATCAACACTCCACGACAACGGCGCCAAAAACTTGTAATTGTTGCTACGGCAGGGTAACTACAGAACTATGTGCAAGTATACGCAATCGACAAGTAATATAGTCTAGGAGACCAGATATCAAACCCTAGAGATTGTTTAATCAAACTACACACAATATTTCTTGCAAAATAGGTTTGTGTAATGATTTTCTAAACTTAAATTGCAGAAATGCGTAAATGATAAAACCAATTAATGCTAAAATAATTTATAACTATTTTTTCCAAATTATGACCATAAAAACTTCAGAAATATGGTTAAATAGAGGTGAGAAAATACACTTGGGTTGCTAACTTTTGTTTACCTACTTTCCTATATGCTAGAGCATAGTTCAAACATCAAATCTGGGTCTTGTAACCTCGCTCTCCACTGTCGAGCATGTTTTCACACTACTAGATCTGCATTTTCTTATTAATCTTCATATGTCTATGACAGATTTAACTTCAAATGCAATATTCAAAACAGGGGTTCTTACAAGCCTTAAGTTCTTTGTATGTCGACACAAGAATCAAGATCGATTATGATTTCCTAAGCCTATATCTCCTCTCGGTCTCCCTTAGAAGAGAACTTCAACGGTCTCATGCTTTGTATTCGAAAGCATTTACAAAGCCTTTACAGATGAATGCTCGGATATGAGTTTGTGTGAGTTTGAGAGTATTTGAATTGTTCTACTTCTGTCGAACATTTTGAGATTAGAATTTTTCTCACCAAAACTGCTTTTCTCTTCGTGTGATCTCCTATTTACAATCGAAGATTCAAACCTCCGTTTAAATCGTATCCGCTAGACACAGGGTGTCTGCTCGCCAATCTCCGTCTTTCTTTTTCATAGAATGTACAGAGACTCTTTAGTTCTCCTTTATCTCTTATTGGCGTTCTCCTGATTTTAGCCATCATTGTTAGAACCGATCTTTGAGTCTGAGTCTGGAAACCTTCAATTTGTATGTTGATTATCCTTCTATCATATTCATCGGGTTTCTATGTTTTTTTGGATCCATATTTTTCACGACTCTGTATTGAGTGTTGATTGCTATTATGCATTTGCTGGCAGTTGATAGTCTGATGATATCTCAGTGATCCTGCTGAGATTCAGCAATGCCTTGTCTTACTCCTTCAGCATTCCGTTAAGCGCTTCCAACATTCTTTATATGTTTGCTAATTACACTGAGTGTGTAATCAGTCCAAAATTTTGTTGATTACACTGAGTTTGTAAGTTCAGCTATAGCAATTAATTTAGACTTGGACAATGAGATGTTGTCATCAACCTTTGTTAGTTTCCATTAAAATTTTGCTGATAGAGTACATGAAACATACACCCGAATTAAAAATCAAATCAAAGTTTCTTACTAGAATACTTTAAGAGTTAGAAAGATTACTTCTTTGTTGTTGAGGCGTCCGAATCAGCATCTTTAGCACTAGAGAAGCCGGTGGGTTTCTTTTTATTTCTGAGACTCTTGATTGTTGCTTTCATGAATTTGTCCACAACGACTTCTCGTTCTTCTCTCCTGATCCTCTCATTTTCTTCTTTCTTCCTTCGTTCCTCCTCCTTCTCTTCTTCTTCTTCCTATCTTCTTTAGTCTTCCTCCTGCTTCCTGCGTGCTTCAAGGTGCCTTATTCTTTCTTCTTCTTCATTTTAGCCGCTCTGCTTCTTCTGTCAATCTCTTCTCTACCCCCTCTTTGATCGCTACCAAAAGGTGGGTGGAGAAGGTTTCAAAGTCGTCCTACAGAGTCTGGCAAATTTCTATCTTTGCCTCCACAACTTGGGTTTGCACTTCTGTTCTCACAATGGGCACAACCAGCTCTTCAATTTGCCTCTCTACCAGAACGTGAATAAACCTCTGGAGGTCCCTGTTAAATGTACTACAACTTAAAGGCTCAACTTTCATAACCGGGGTTTCCAAGGACATCAACATTTGATTGGAGGTGGTAGGGATGTCAACAGTGGTTGTTATCACCTGAGATGGATTTGCAGTTGGATCACCATCTTCTGTTGCAGTAGGTTCACTGTTTTAAAATCTTGTTCTTCTTCAGCAGCGACTGGAGAGGGAGGCCTAAAGTTATCCACCCGAGATGGGATATTTTCCAACGTGATTAGTATTTGCTCCCTGAACTCCATCATCTTCCTATGATCCTCTGCTCTCTTCCATGTAGCTTTTTCTTCTACCAGTCTTGCGTGCAACTCAGCAGCTATAGTCAACTGTCTTCTTGTTGCGGTGGATTTGAATGTCTGTGTAAATGGGGGTGAGTAAGCAATGGCATACTTAGATGCAGACAATGAGCATCACCACTGATTGCTCGGTGTGCCTTTATCTTTTGGATGTGTGATCCATCCAATCATCTGCCCATTCCTCCTCACTTATCCAGTAGCTTAGACCCATCTTAGCCAGCATGATTGCGTGGTCTTCATAGTGTAGTTCATGGGTAGCAATGTCATGAAATCTCCACCTCTGGAACTCAATCCTCAACCATTCTAGATTGGAAGACCCTTCTGAGAAATCTGCGGCATAAGTGGTCTCAAGTTCTTGAGTAACTTGGTCTTCAATAAACACAAAGATGTCTTTTGCCCATGAAATGAAGTCGTCGTTCTTCTCATCCTTCACAGTGATGGGTGGACACCATTTGACAATACACTTCGCCTTAAACCTCCTTTCCGGTTGTCCTTCCATTGGTACCCTCAACGTCCCTGGTCTAAACACTGAATCACCTCTAGCGAGCTCTAAGACCCCATCGGCAACTTCTACACTCCCAGTTTTCTCCACATCGTCATCACTTGGAATATCACTAAATGAAATACCTTAGACTTCAGGAAATGTCTCTGCCACAATGATGCAATGGTTTGGTCCAGCATGAAGGGTGTATCTACGATTAAATTCTATTCTGGGACAGTAGATGGATCCACTCCCAAGGCAAGTAGATACTGTTCGTTCCTTGCACTTACGATCATAGTGACGTTAGACTATAATCTTGCTCGAGTTTCAGCATCAAGCAGTAGTAACTTCTATCTCCACAGCTTCTTTCTCAGCAACTTCCTTTTCAGCAGCTTCTTTCTTAGTTGTTGATTCAGTTTGCTGCATAGCCGTCCGTTTGTCTAACTCAACATTTACTGCAACCTCAATGGTTCTGATCTCAAGGTCAACTTCCCCTTGCTCAGTTTCCCTGTTCTCTTCTTCTTCTTCAGCAAGAAGTTGGTCCTCAACATGCATCAAATCATTTTCAGCAAAAATGTTAACAAATCGGTCTCCATCTTGCACGACCGGTTGTACATCAACAACTTCAGCAACAACACTGCTTCCTTCTTGCGCAACAGCCTGTTCCAAACCTTGCTCAATAGTACTGCTACCTCCTTGCACAACAATTTGTTCGTTAATTCTTTCAACATTAAATCATCACCATCACATCCCCCTTGCTTGATGGACTGCTCAGTCTATTCAACAACACTTCCTTCCCCTTGCGTGGAAGTGTGCTTGATCATCAGTCCGCCTGATCCACTTGTGGGAACATCATGAAGAGTATGGAAGACACCGTTCTTATACATCTTGTCGAATTTAGTATCAGACAGGGCATCAGGATTTACAGCAACTTCCTCCACATCACTCACCTGCTTCTTGCCTTGAGCAACCCGTACCCTCTTGATGTTTTGCCGAGTGATGCGCTTAAATTGATCAGTGCTTTCCATCATGTCATTAGGCTCATCATAGACAAATTTGATTTGCTCAAAGCGAACATCTCTTTGTTTGAGCGTCATTTTTAGCATCTCCTTCTCAAATTATTTCCGTTCTTTTGCCTTCTTCAGAGTTTTTTCCTGTCGCCTCTTCTTCCATGCTTCCTGTTCCTCTACAGTAAACACTAGATTCCTCTTTGTGACCTTGGAGGCTTGCTCAATAGGAGTTTCTTCTGCACGCTTGACAGCATCAGGAATTGGGAGAGTGATGTCAACTACCGGTACTAAAACCTAAATTATTGATCCTTGGAACGAACCTGTTTGTCCCTTTTTCTGTCCTTGTCCCTCAACAATTGCTAACTTCCTCTTCCTCTGTTGGGGCTTTTCTGCATTCTCTTCTTCTTCACAACAGGCTGCATGGGGGAATCCAACTATGTGATATATAGCAAGCTTTCACACTCCTTGAATAGGGCATCCTGTTCTGCATGTTTTCTTTCAGCTTAAATCTCCTCAGCTGTCAAAGGAATCGCTGTCTGTTGGATCTCTTCGCCTTTATAAGGCTCTTCTTCATCAGATACGGGGTCATCGGGGTTGACATTGCTCACACCTTTTGGAATTATTGGCCTCTTCAAGTCCTTCGCAGGTTGTTCATTTCTCGTTGGCGGTATGTAGTCAGTGGGTATCAAATCTTCTCCACAATAGAGCTTCCCATCGGGTATGATGCCTTCAAGAAAGTGGCTTATCTTGAGTCCGAAACCTAAATCCTGAGTGAACGTATGCACTGTGTTTATGTTCTTGTTTTTATAGACATGTGTTAGCCATTTGGTATAGATGAAGGTTGCCCAATTCTCACGAATTTGGTCTTCTATAGCCATCATTACAGCAAACTTCTTGACACTCAACTCGAAAAGCGAACCAACTTCTCATACAAACATCATTATAACAATTTAACGCAAGGCTCTTCAAAGGTCCTTCCAACGATCTCAAAGGAGCAGCCCCCTTCCATGGTTCCGTAAAAGTGTCTATCTTCCACCTGAACCATCGCTTCTTCATCTCTTCATTATCAGTAACTTTATAAGTGGCGACATCACATCCGTTCAATCTCAAGCCGTACCTTGTTGCCAACACATATGGGCTTACTACTATTTTTGTGCCTAAGACGCTTGTGGTGAAGAACTTTTCACTTTTATTAATCACAGCTTTTGCATAGAATTCTGCTACCAAATGACGCCGGAAACTGAGGGGTTCTGCGAACAAGAACTTTACAAGTCCTTCATGAAATAGTTTTTCAATAAGCCTTGTGCAGTAGTGTTTTCTGAACAGAGGCTCGTAGAGTATCTTGATTTTCGCATTTGCGCCACTCTTTGTTTTTCAATGGTGATTTTTCCAGGCACTCTACCATGAGAAATTGACACCATACGACCATAGAGGATTTATTCATCAATTTGCTCTTTCCTGAACACACTTGTGAACGTTGGCTAAAATTGTTCTGGTTTGCCAGGAATGCATGGCCATCCTGATGTTTTGGCAGGGGGATTCATACGGTTGCATGATTCCACCATTTGATAATTTCCCTAACTCAGAAGAGATAGAAAGTCGAAGAAAAATTTGAAAGAAAAAGTATAAGGAGTAATAGGGTTTTGAAAATCCGAAACCAACTTCTTTTGTATGATAAGAAGTAATCAGCTTTGAGTGAGCGGTTGGATCTCCTCTCTGATCTGGACAGATCGATAGTAGGGCAGTTCAGTGACGGTTCGCCTTATGTCCCATAATGATGGAAAGTTTCGCATGGCTGACATGGCATTTGCTTATTTGTCACTGCCCTGTGTAGTAGTCATTCTTCGAATTAATGTAGACTCCATAGTAGCTTCCGTCAATCGGATAATCCCGCTTTTTGAGTGATTTGAAATCATTATCTCTCTCGTGTCTGCTAGACTGAATATAGCAAACATAAGGCATATTGCTGAGAGCTTGGACTCAGCAATCAACAAGTATCTGTTAAGAGCTTGGACTCAACAGCTGATATAGACCTGCTGAGAGATTGGACTCAACAGTAAATTCAGATTCCACTAAGATATCAGAATACCATAGGTAATAGGGACCTGTTGAGAGCTTGGACTCAGCAGTGAACTCAGATTCTGCTAACATCTGAGGATACGGTAGATAATAGGGATCTGCCGAGAGCTTAGACTCAACAGCTAATCTAGAATTTTCTAAGAGCTTTGACTAAGCAATATACGCTAATCTACTGAGAGCTTGGACTCAGTAGCCTTCATTCTGATTTTGTCTGCTAAGCTGAATATAGAAAACAAGGTCACATGGCTGAGAGTTTGGACTCTACAATCACCGGGTATCTGCTGAAAGCTTTGTTTTAGCAGAAAATTCAGACTCCTCATTAATCTTTGAATCTTTAAAGTTTAAAGAGTCTTTACTGAGAGCTCTGATTCAGTATTCATCGGAGTTCTACTGAGAGCTTGGACTCAGTAGTCAGCAGAGACTTTTCTTCCATCAAGCACTCTACTTCCGACATCGGCTTCGGGGGAGACTTTGATATTCCTATCTTCAGATTTTTTATTTTATCTTTGATTTTAACCATGGAAAATCATGAGAATTTTAGATAGGATTCCATTTAACCAAGGAGTGTAATGATCTAGCATTTTTTTTGGGCATTTATTATTTTGAGACAACAGAGTATTGCTAACAAAACGAGCATATTATTTTATTAAAATCGTTGATTTACAAGTGTTACACTTTGCAAAGTATCAAACTACAAGTTACAATTATCCAATTCTTCTTCAAACTGCTCCAAATAACACTGTTGCTAGATCTTCTCCTTCTTGGTCTCCTCCCCAAGCTCATCACTGCAAGTCTCCCCACTTGCGCATCAATGCCTTCTTGGCTGAGAGATGTCTATTTGCAAAGTTATATTCTACTCCCACTTGCATTTTACGTAGACATCTCTTTGACAACAACCTTCTTGTTTCCTGTGGACAGTCCAGTGTATAGATAATTAGGTAGTCCGAGTCAAGAAGATCTCACCATCTGCTCAGACTGGTGCTCTTGTCTGCAGTGTTTTTCACCAGCATAAGGTGCTATACAGACGTAAGGTGAGTAATGTCTGCACCACCTGCTAGATCACATGCTAGATGCATGATTCTTTGGCTCCAAATGCCAAGTAGATGCATTGGAGTTGCATATACTCCATCTACAAGCCTTTCCTTCATCTCCTCTTCTTCTCCATGGTTGACCTTTGAAACGCCTAAAGAAGAGATAGGAAGAAATTGAATGGGTTCCTTTGGATGCATAGTTTCACAAGCACCCAAAGGAGTTACCCAAACCTTGTGACTAAGGAATATCCATCCTTAGACCCACCTGAAAAGCTTATATATCTCCAATGGTGAAGATGTCATGGCCTGACGGAATGGACCTACTATCTCCTTTTAGTTCTAATATAATAGGTGAACTGAGAATTGAGAGAATCTTCTTAGAGATGATTTTTGTGAAGATTACGACTCTTCCTCTCAATTTGGAGACTTCCAAATCACGTTGCTCGAACACATCTTGACGGTATTTTGGTGCGATGGTAAAGGATGACATCTTGGTTTTCTTGAGCAATACGATTTAATCGAAGGGGTTGAGAGGCATTCGATGGGTATGATTTCAGAAGGTTGAGTATGATTCCCTAAACAACTGACCTCCCTTTAAATAAATGAACCTGTCCTGAATATTTGTTCGATCAATTAAATCATCTGCCTTGGGAATCGACGATTTCGAGAATACTTTCACATAGCTGTTCGTGATACCATATCCAGATCTGAATCATCTCAAGACTTGAGAAAAATTTTCCGAAATGATAATGAATATTGATCAACCCAACATTAATTATTTCTAATTCGTTGGTTGAGATATCTTTTCCCTTTTCGAGATTGACTCCTTTGTGCTGAGGGTTAATCCAACATTCCTTTAATACTTTGCTTAGAGCTGGGACTCAACAATCATCACGAGGTCTGCTAAGAGGTGAAAACTTCAGCAATTAATGTCGAATCTGCTGAGAGTTTGGACTCAGCAAATCGACCAGAAACTTTCTCTACAATTGATCGAAGAGTGTGAGCTTGGACACACTCTACTCCGTATCATCTTCAGAAATCCAAGAATTTCAAGGATAGAATGAGAGATGGGACTATTTCTTCCACAACCTCATCTAATTCAAATAATCCGAGCTTAAGACAGAGCTCTTTGAATCTGCTTTTAGCAAGAGGTTTGGTGAATATGTAGGCTAGCTGATCTTCTGTCCGAATGTAATCTACTGAGATATCCTTGTTTTCAACGTGATCCCGGATGAAATGATGTCTAATATCAATGTGCTTCGTCCTTGAATGATGTATTGGATTCTTTGTGATGCACATCGCACTGTTATTGTCACAGTTTGTCGTGTGTGAATCACACTAGTGCAAGTGCACACTGTCACAAGTAATAATAAAACAGAGTATCCTCCGAGTATCGATCCACAGGGAAGGGGTAAGGTGCACAAACACTCAACTTGATTTAATTGATGAAAGCCAATATGTTGGATGGTTTGATTAATCTAGACATAACTGAATAGAAAAATAACAGCAAGCATATAAACAGGGGATGAAAAAAACAGGAGAGATATTTTACGAACAAACTTAGAAAATTCTTTAATCGATTGATAAAAACGACCTAGGCTATGGAATCACTTGCTTCAGATAGTCATGCTACAGCATTGCAACAACACAGAGTAAGGTTGCTGCCAAAATTAATGTTCCAGCTAGATTTTCCAAACTAGATGAGATAGCTATCCTTAACTTAATTTATCATATTCCTATGCCCCAAATTCAAATTAATTCTAGCACCCTTCACAACTCTCTAAGGCATTTAAACAAACACAACATCTACATATTCCCATGCATATATATTGTGTAGCATTCAAGATTTTTACTCATAATCCTAATTTTCCCAAATCAAGATTAAGCATAAATCACAACCACAAGCTCCCACAAGTGTTGCAACTAAGAGAATTAAACCTTCAAATGCTCAAAACTCCATGCCATTAACAACAACGTTGCATATAAATTCAACACAAGCAAGATTCATCCATAGCCATGGTCAAGTTAATTTAGCTCATATTTACGAAGGAAGGAGATGAAATCATTCTTAAAATCCTTGAGCTCATGATTAATTTCTGAAATTAAAGATAGGAGGACAAGAAGAGGCTCCTATTCGATCGACCAAAATGAGAAGCAAATCCACACTCCCGAGCTGGATTCATGGTGGTTGAGCTGCAACACACCTCTTCTTTCCTTCGATTTCCTCCAAGCTGCCTTCACTCTCATTCAGCCGATCTCCCCTCTTGCTGAAAATCAGAGCTCCCGTAATGTGCGTGTGTTCTTAAAATGGGACTCCCTCTTCTCTCTTCAATCAATAGCTTTTATACCTCCCCCAATTTTTAGGTTTCCTCTTTTAGCTATATTCCCAAATTGTCCTTGGAGAAAATGGATGAAATTAAGCTCTTTTTACCCTACCAAGCTCAGCAAAGTTAATTTCCCACGTAATCCAGCTGGTTTTGACTTGAGTTGACAACAGACTTGCCCAGCTCGCCATGCTATAGCATTATTTTCCTTACTCCAGCACAAGCTTTAGAAACATGGGAATTTTCCTGCACGGGATTTTTACTCCAAAAACTCCAAATGCAACGTTATTTAGTGTAAAACATGAAACAAACATAAAAAGACACTAACACCTAAATACTAGACCAAATGCACAAATAATAAACAAAACACAACCCAAATGCTCTCCAAACCAAGCTAAAATAAGAGAAATATAACTCTTTTACAACAGGTATCACCCCCCAAACTTAGCTCGTTGATCGTCCTCGAGCAACAAAAAGAGAAAAAAAGACTCAAAACAAAAGAACAAGTTGAAATTCCCAATCATGCTAGCTCATGCTCCTACAACTCTCAGCACAGTTTGAAAAAGACTTAGGATTCAATAATCGAAATAGCATCAAATCATCTTAAGACTCTTCCTACTAGTTTAACATCTCATTTATATCATGCTTTAGCATCTGAATCTCAAAAATGCACAACACATCGTTACAATTACTAAGTCAAATTGATCAAAATCTGCTCCACAACTCAAGTAATGCTCATGATCATCATGCTTACTTATTTTGACTTCAAACTACTTATAGCAACCTCTCCACTAATGGAAATAACACCACAAAGGATCAAAAGGACTTAATTGGCTTGAAATGTGGGCTAAGGTTAAGGTAGAGAGCATTTTGATAAAGTTACTAAATCGAGAGCACTAGTAAGTTCTACCACTTATTTAAGAGCAGTTAAACAATTGGAACTACAACCCCAAGTGAGAAGAAAAGTGCCCCTATTATTTCACATAAGATGAAATACAAAAATATAAAGACAAACAAAAAGTTTCACCCTTTATTTCACTTTTTTTTTTCTTTGATTTTCTCTAGATCTTTCTTTTTTTTTTTCGACACATATTTCCTTTACATTTTTTTCAGTTTTTTTTTCTAATTTCCTCATTTTTTTCTTTTGAATTTATTAATTTTTTTCGATTTTTTTTCACATGCCAACAATAAAAAGAAATGAAATACTAGATTTAGAAATAAAACAAACCCAAAATGGGAGCACACACCCCAAAATTATGGACGAACATTGTCCTCAATTTCGAAAGGCCGAACTCCCTAAGGTGCTCAGGATGAGGGTGAATATAATAAAATAAAGGATAAGAAGACTTAAAAAGATAGGGAAAGAAGGAAATCAAAGCTAAGGCTCAAATAAGGTGCAAGGGTTAATTAAAATTGAAAGGAACAATGAAGGCTCAAAATAAAACAACAATGACCTAAATCATATCCAAAGTGGTATAAAATCAAATTTTGCCTCAAGGCTACTACAAGTAATCGAAGGCAAGCATTTAAAATTGCAAAACCAGAATAGGAAACCGATAATAATCAATCGAACGGGCAAATAATAATGTTTTCAAAACAAGGATTTTCAAACCACAAGATCAGATGGAAAGCACGTCAAGACTTAAAACTTTTAGCCTAAAGAACAATCGTGAGATGAGAATCAACTAATTAATAATGAAATCCACAAGCAACAAAGAAACAGAAAGAAGTCATCATGGAGACAAAGTAGAGCAACAAAGATCGAAAAACCAACAAACAAAAGACAAGAAGAACAGAGAATATAGACAAATATGGGTCTACCGTAATAAACAAAACAACACACCAACAAGCAACACAAACATCACAAGAGTAGTTAAAAGTGTATTTAGTACAAACCCTGCAAATTGAAAAGTAGAAATTAGTCAATCAGAGTTGAGGAATAATCCATAAAGAGCTACTGCTCAGCCGACGTAACTCCCACTTTCACATTTTTCAGATAATTTTATCAGGCGGTCATCCAAGAGCTTGATCAACTGTGTGTTCTTGCAGCAAGCAGCCTGAAAGCTGACCTCCTCCCCGCAGGAGCCGAAGCTCAACCAGAACTGGATCGGCATCGTCAGCAACATCGGCCTGTGGTGAGTGGGTAGAAGAAGCTGCAGTGAAACGGCTGGATGAAGGTTTTGGAAGCGGTGCTGGGGCATCGTGAGTAGCATGGCGGCATTGCAAACGGATTATGTTGATGTCGGTTGCTCTCAGATCCTTCACCTCAACATCCATCATGGGCACTGCAGTGCGCTGGCAAACTTGTGTAATCAACAAAAGAAAGAATAATGGACCTTAGGTCTCCCTATTACCATATCTGATGATCGAAGATAGAATAAGTGGGGCCACATCCACAGGCTCAGATTTCAAAAAAGCTGCCACAACGATGATCCGATCCTTCATTGCCAATGTGTCATGGGTTGTTGGCAAGATTCTGCTTTTCACGAAATGCATTCAAATATGTGCATCACAAGTCAGTTTTTTACCATGGATATGCCCGGCAGGACCAGTAGGGATAATCCAAGAAGTCCCAGGTTTGGCCGCCACCGCAAGAGCCTCCTGCAGCAACTCGGGAGAAGGGTCCTGCAGATTCTCAAAGAATTTTGGGGAACCGCTACTGCTGGTCTGATAAATGGAGTAAACATCTTTAACATCCAACCAGACCAACACACCACACACCAAGGACTCAATAACATCCTCCTTCTCTTGATTGAGGTTAGCATAGAATTCCTGGACAACAACAAGCAATGACGCATGTTGCGGCTTGGCAAACTCTTCCCAGCCTTGGAAGGTAATCACAGATTCAACAAAGTCGGGCAACAACTCCTAATCCAAATCAGAGCCTTTTTCTAAAACAAGCAACTTCTTCATGAAGGCGGGCATCAGTAACATACTCAGCTCTCTTAGGAAGCGCATCAAACTCAGCCTAGGAAAGCACTAGGGGATCAGCGGTGAGTTTTTGCTTTTTTCTCGAAACTTTCTTCTTGGGCACCTTATTTGTTCGCTTTTTAGGATGGGAGGCAGGAACGACCACAGGCTCAAACAATGCTGCAACCACAACATCAACAACAGGGGCATCAGAAGAAGGAAGTTGGGCACGTGAGTTAAGTTTAATTCTCCCCTTTGTAGAGACCACTGCAGATGCTGGGGCAGGGACAGGGGATGCTCCAGCATCCCTGACAGCAGTAGTAGTAGCAGGTGATGGGACATGGACTGCGATTAGTGGTTGTGGTAAGGGATCAGTAGAAGGAGTAGACTGACTGGCTTGTGTTGGCACTTGGGTGGTGGTAGTCGGCTCTGGTTGTGTAGGAGTGAGTGGTGGGGATGAAGGTGTGGTGGGAACCTTGGAATTTTGTTAAGTGGTGGGCGATTTAACAACAGGCGTTGTAGAAGTGGGTATGGATTGTGGCAAATCAGTAGGGGAAGACTGAAACTGCACCATAACCGAGGCTGCAGATACACGGGGTTAGTCGGGGGCCTGTGGTGAAAAATGGGGAGGTGGTGGGAGAGTGAGAGGATGGCAGATCGGTAGCGCTTGCTGTGGACTTTGCGGTGCTCTTGCTTTTGCCCTTCTTCTATTTTGGAACAACCACCTTAGAAGATTTCTTCGGGGCCATCTTAAGGCACCTGCGCATCACACAAAAACATAAATTAAGCACTAAGATGGAGAACCAAGGAACAAACAGGGGTCCCGCACAAAAGAGCCAAGACAACCCATCATGTTACACACTTAACACCAGAAATTTAACAGGCCGAAGCCTAACACTTTGACGCACACAGAGGACACTAACAACATCCCAACAAATCTCAACATCAAGAAACCCAATACCCCCAACAAGAAAAACCACGGAAACAGAGCAACTGAGTAGAGATCAAAACAATTCGAGCCAAAATTCTAGAACAAAGAACCAATAAAAAAACAAACACCCCAAAATGAATTTAAAGAAAGGAACCAGGGCATGAAGACGCAAGACAAAAATAATTGGAAGAACAACAAACTAACCAGAGAACAACAACTAACAACTAAAAGGTAGTAACAAGTTATAATGTCGAACACATAATGGGAAGAACACCCCAGTACACAAAAAGAAATTCCAAAGAAATTCCAAAAACAGCGCACAAGCTCTGAGCAAAACAAATAAAAAACTCACGCTAATGAATGGGATGAAGACTTACCAGGTTGACGATGTCCACAAAATGAAATTCGACGACGGCGGGGTAAACGTTGGCAAAGGAAAACAAGGCTCCTGACTAGTGAGCACAGCGGTAGGGGAGAATAGAATAGGAGTTTGAAGGGTTCTTTTGTTTCGGGAGGGTAAATAAAAGAAGCTAACTCTTCAACTTCCACTATTCCCTCCTTTTTTTCTTCATTATTGTTTTTTTATTTATTATTATTATCATTATTATTGAAAACAATTTATGAAGGATTTAACAATTCATATTTTTTTCATTTTTTTTTGCAACAAAAACTTGAGGATCAAAGCAGGATTCCTAAAATTAAGAGCCTAATTCATTTCAAAATACGAAAGAAAAACTTACCTCCAATAGTGCCTTGTAAGAACTTATGAACCTGGGTATGAAAACTTCTTCAAATTAGCATCAAGAATCTCTTCTCCTACAGTATCTTCATACATGCCCAAGTTATTCGTGTTGCATCGCATCCCCCCAAACTTGGGATGCGCTACAACCGAATTCAGCAGTCAACTAATATCTCCTTAAATAGATCAACCTAGTATATCATCAACCATTCCATCGAGTAAGCCACAACTTAATGCAATCAACATAGTTAACAAAAAAATAAAACATGAGATGAACTGCCAACAACCATTCGACTAGGCACGTAAAGAAATTAAAGAAAAAGGAAAGCACACAACTACATTCGACAGGAAATAAAGAAAGCAATTAACATATGTACAAGAGAAACCATGGTCTGCCGAAACAGACCATGGGTACCTCATGCTCGAGCATCATTCAAGACTGTGGCATTTTTCTTCCGATTGAGAGTGCCGCCGAAGTATTCCTTGACCCGCTGCCCATTTACTTTGACGATTCATCCTGTTTTCGCATCCCTTAGATCTACAGCTCCAAAAGGGTAGACCTTTTTCAATAGTGAATGGACTGGACCAACGAGATTTTAACTTTCCTGGAAACAACCTCAATCTTGAATTAAAAAGTAATACTTCCTGGCCTTCCTTCAGCAGCCAGGGCACAATCCTCCTGTCATGCCATCATTTTGTCTTTTCCTTGTAAATTTTTGCATTTTCATGCGAAAACATCCGGAGCAAATCAAGCTCATTCAATTGCAAAAACCTTGTTTTTCCAGCATCATGAAGATTCACATTCAACTTCTTTAGTGCCCAGAATGCTTTGTGTTCCAGCTCTAATGGCAAATCACATGCCTTCCCGAAAACTACTCTATAAGGTGACATCCCCAATGGTGTTTTGAAAGCAGTTCTATAGGCCCACAATGCATCATCTTCAGTGTTGAGACCAGAATTTCGGGCTTGTGTTAACCACCTTCTCCAGAATGCTCTTTATCTCTCGGTTTGACAATTCTGCAAGGACATAAGTTTGGGGTTGGTATGCTGTAACCACTTTATGCTTTATGTTATATTTTGCCAGGACTCCTTCCAAGCTTTTATTCACGAAGTGAGTGCCTTCATCACTTATTAAGGCTCCGGGAGTTCCTAACTTAGTAAAGATATTCTTGTGTATAAAACAAAACACCATCTTAGCATTATTGGTTGAACAAGCTACAGCTTCAACCCATTTGGATACATAATCCACAGCCACTAATATATGAAGATTACCAAATGAAGGAGGGAAGTCCCCTTAAAATTGATGCCCCAAGCGTAGAACAACTCCACTTCTAAGATATTATTCAAAGGCATTTCATTCCGAGCACTCAGATTCCTAACTCGTTGGCACCCATCGCAAACCTTGGCAAACTCATGAGCATCTCTGAAAAGGGTAGGCCAAAAAGAATCGGATTGCAATATTTTTGCTGCTGTTCGTTGCCCTCCGAAGTGACCTCAATATGCTGCAGCATGGCAGTCTGCCAGAATAGCTAGCTTTTCATGTTCAGGTACAAAACGCCTCATCACTCCGTCGGGACCAAGTTTATACAGAAATGGCTCATCCCACCAATAGAATCTTGCATCATGAAAGAACCTCTTCAATTGCTAGCCTTTTATCCCTGGGGTTTGTACTCCACAAGATAAGAAATTAGCTATGTCAGCAAACTATGGTGCCGAGACCACAGATATACTCATCAATTTCTCATCTGGAAACCATTCATTAATAGGAAAAATAACCTTGTTGCTCGATGGTTCTTCAAGCCTTGATAAATGATCA
>JAPKLW010000828.1:80798-123223 GCA_026898455.1 Plectranthus barbatus
AATGCAGTCAGACATTCTGGAGTAAACTCGATTTTCTTGTCATGCTCGAGCAGGTTGCACAATGAATTAGCAATTTTTGAAAAGTCCTTAATGAAGCGGCGATAGAAGCCGACAAGGCCTAGGAAACTTCAGACTGCTTCAACTGAGGACGGTGGAGGCATTTTCTCAATTACAGATACCTTGGCCGCGTCTACTTCGATCCCTTTTATTGAAATCCTGTGCCCCTACATAATACCATTATGTGACATTTCTCCTAGTTCGCGACCAATTTGGTTTCTTTACATCTCTTCAGTACATTTTCAAGATTCTCCAAACAGGTTTCGAAACATTCTCCCAGCACCGAAAAAATCATCCATGAAAATCTCCAAAGTATTTTCCACCATCTCGGTAAAGATTGACATCATGCACCGCTGGAAGGTTGCTGAGCATTGCACAGGCCAAAGGGCATGCGCCGGAAAGCAAAGGTGCCGTATGGGTAGGTAAAAGTAGTCTTCTCTTGATCTTCCGAGGCAATGTTGATCTGGTGATAGCCCTAATAGCCATCTAAGAAACAGTAGTAAGCCTTCCCAGCTAGCCTATCCAACATTTGATCCAGAAATGGCAGGGGAAAGTGGTCCTTCCTTGTGGCCTTGTTGATCATCCGGTAATCAATACAAATACACCAACCCGTGACTGTGCGAGTGGGTATTTGGTCGTTGTTTTCATTTGCCACAATAGTGAAGGGATTCGTGAACTGAATCACGAAGTCCGTTTGCCAAGGATCATTAACTGGAATATCAAAAATAAATTGCTATGCCTATGATTCCTAGCATGCTCCTATTGAATATGCATAAGGGGGTTTATGTGGAATACCTGGATTGCGAAACCCTGAAGAACGAGTGCCCGAGATACCGCTTGATCTTTTCCCACGCACAACGATTTAATTCCTAACAGATTGAGGAAATAAATCTATTATAATTAGTAAGCAATTTTTGTAAACAAGAAAGAGAGAGAAGAAGAAGATAATCCTCCTGGTCTGATCTTCTGATCTGTATCCCAACTCAATCTGAATATCTTGTGAAGATTCCCTTCAGATTCCTTGCCCGGTTGAGAAGCAGAATTTCCTCCTCGTTTCTCAGATCTAGTCGATCACCACAGCTCCCCAATTCTGGTTTGCTGTATGCAACTTATGATCTTGTGGTGTGTTGAGATCTGAGGAACTGAGGCCTATTTATAGGAAATTACTGGACTCCTATTGGGCTTGAGTTTCATGGGCCAGACCAGGGACCGGAATGCAAATAGCAAATAAGGCCTATCAATTAATTAATTCCCATATTCAACCCAGAATATAATTAATTAATTAATATTAATTCATTCCACGAGAGAATCAATACTGTCCTACCTATTTGCTACCACGTTTTGAGGTACGGGTTGCATGGGCTAGGTATATCCCCACATTTAAGGTTACAAACATTCGTTAATAAATTTAAGCTCAGACAAGCTATTTAATTAATTAACATTTTATATTCCTGAATCAATCCACTCAAACATTTTCACTTATGCTTGAACTTAATCAGCCTGCTGGACTTAGTATAACGAACCTTTTGTGCTGTTCAGGGAATGTCACCATCCTATACTGGATGTGGTTACCTAGTTCCAGTACCAGACAGTCATACACAAACTACCATTACCCATGATATAGATATACAGGCTCAACCAGAGCCTTTCACTGCAACTCAAACTAATACACAACCTGCATATACTTTTGTACCTTCATTTAGGGTTAGGATCTCATCAAGCCAAAGAGATCTAGATTCTTTTAATGTCAGATAAAAGAATTGATCTCGACTAAGGTCCTTATAAATGTGTGCCCCACACCAGCATACCGAGTCATCCAAGATAAGATGCTTATTACTGCGTATGCTGCAGCCTACACCGACAATTTATCCTGGAACTGTCTCAGCTGTGATAACCATTTATATCTCGCTAGGTCAAATGATCCATACGATCTTTCATGATCTTCTACACAGCGTATGATCTCCCTATCGACGAGATAAGAGGATAATTGCATTTGTGACACATGTTTGTTAATTCAGACAGAAGATGAACATACAACATTTATGATTCCCAGTATATTAACCAATCGACCTTGTACATAATATACTAATCATAATGCTTTCAGTCTATAATTCCATCAATCTCCCACTTATACTCAAAGCATTTTACAGGTGCTTTCCAGAGTATAACGCTTCTAAACTAATCTAGCCAATACATCAAACATTATAAGTAGATAGCATTGCCCTCAGTCCAAGGTTACGTACATGCATCTCGTAGACCTTCTGAGGCTGAGCTTTTGTGAATGGATTCGCTATAATATCTTTTGTATCAATATTCTCTACTGGCATATCACCCCTTGCTACGATTTCTCTTATAATATGGTACTTCCTTTCAATATGTTTTGTTGCTCTGTGAGTTCGTGGTTCCTTTGAATTAGCCACAACTCTCGAATTATCACAATATACCGTGATGGTGTTGGGTAGTTCAGGAATCACCTCCAAATCTAGAAGGAAGTTTCGAAACCATACTGCTTCTTTCGAAGCTTCAGAAGCTGCCACATATTCTACTTCCATGGTGGAGTCAGCAATGCACTTTTACTTTGCACTCCTCCATGATATGGCGCCACCTCCCAATGTAAACACATAGCCAGAGGTGGACTTCTCTTCGTCTCGGTCTGCCTGGAAATCTGAATCGGTATAACCCACAGGGCACAACACCTCACACTGATAGACGAGACAATAGTCTCTAGTCCCTTTCAAGTATTTGAGTATGTGCTTTACCGCGGTCCAATGCGCCTGTCCAGGGTTAGACTGGTATCTCGCTATCATGCCTACAGCAAAGCAGATATCTGGCCTCGTACATTGCATTGCATACATGAGGCTCCCCACGGCCGATGCATATGGCACGTTCCTCATCTCATCTTTCTCCTTTTGTGTCCCCAGACACTGATCCTTGGAAAGATGTATGCTATTTCTGAAGGGTAACAGACCTTTCTTGGCAGTTTGCATGCTGAAATGGGCAATCACAGTATCCACACATGATCCTTGGGACAAGGTCAGCATCCTCTTATTGCGCTCCAGCAATACTTTTACCCCTAGGATGTATCCCGCCTCCCCAAGGTCCTTCATATGAAACTGCATGGATAACCACCCCTTTATGCCCTACAATACTTCCACATTGTCGCCAAATAGGAGAATATAATCTACATAAAGTGCAAGGAACACCACGCTTCCGCTGACACATAGACGGTACACGCAACAATCGTTTGAACATTGTGAACATCCTTAGGATTTAATCACTTCATCAAAACGCAGATTCCATAACCGTGAAGCTTGTTTAAGTCCATACAGCGACTTCCTTAGCTTCTTTACCAAATGTTCTTCGCCCTTCTACACATAACCTTCTCGCTGTTGCATATAGATGTCCCTACCTTCTTCAAGGTACCCTTTCAAAAACGCAGTTTTGACATCCATCTGCCAGATTTCTAGATCATTATGTGCTGCTATAGCTAGGAGTATACGAATGGACTTAAGCATGGCTACCGGTGAGAAGGTCTCTTCATAGTCTACACCTTCTTTCTAACTATAACCCTTCGCCACCAGCCTTGCTTTAAAAGCTATAATTTCACCATTCGCTCCTTTCTTTCTTTTGTATACCCATTTGCACCCTATGGCTCGACAGCCATCTGGAAAATCAATTTTTTGGTATACATCCATAGCCGTAATGGATTCTATTTCTGAATCCATGGTGATCAGCCATTTGTCTGCATCTTTATCAGATACTACCTCGTCATAAGTCCAGGGATCGGTATCATCTGCTCCGTTTTCCTGGATCAAGTCAGAGGACTCTTCCACGAACATATACCTATCGGGTTGGTGGACAACCCTCCCACTGCAACGAGGCATCTAAACCGTGTCAGTAGTTCACACAGTACGCGTTGGTCCCATGCTTTGATTTAGTGGCAGTGTTGGTATAGCCTCACCTATTACAGGTGGATTTACCACTACACTGGGCTTTCACTGATGGAATTGCTTCCTTATCCTCAAGCTCGTGGAGGATAATTTCACTCTTGGTTCTGTGGTTTCTTATATATTCGTCCTCCAAGAATCTTTCGTTGGTACTGACAACAACTTTCTGATTCTCAGGACAATAGAAGTAACCACCTTTCGTTTGTCTGGGATATCCTACAAACAGCGTCAGCTTACACCTACTTTCTAACTTATTAGGTTCCCTTGTCAGCACATATGTTGGATAACCCCAAACCCTCACTCTGTTCAAACTTGGCTTTTGCCCATACCAGAGTCCAGAAGCCTTTTAGGAACTGATTTAGAAGGTATCAGGTTAAGCAAGTAGGCCGCTGTCTCCAAGGCATATCCCCAAAACGAAATTGGCAAGCTTGTATAACTCATCATTGACCTGACCATTTCCAAGAGAGTTCTATTTCTTCTTTCTGCTACACCATTTTGTTGAGGGGTTCCTGGTGCAGTCCACTGGGATGTAATCCCGTTGTATGAACAAGTACTGCAAGAACTCGTTACTGAGGTATTCTCCACCATGATCTGATCGTAGTGTCTTGATAGTCTTACCTAGCTTCTTTTATACCTTAGTCCTAAACTCTTTGAATTTCTCAAAGCATTCAGACTTATGGCGAAGCAAATAGACATATCCGAATCTTGAGTTATCGTCAATGAATATGGCGAAGTACTCATAACCTCCACGAGCTTGCATGTACATTGGTCCACATAAATCAGAGTGGATCAATTCCAACACATCCTGTGCTCGAGACTGACTTGTCTTAAAAGGCCTGGTCGTCATCTTACCTTCTGTTGGGAAATTTGGCTAAGTTTCCCTTCCCCAGTAGATACTTGCTTAGATTCTAGTTTGGTGTTTTGGTGGATCAAATCCTAAGTCCAACCAGCGTCAGTTTGTCTCTAGAATAGCTCTAGTTTCAAATGTAAAGTCCTGTATAGGTATTTTGAGTTGTAAGTCGCAGCTGATCAAGACTCATGCTGGCTACTGTTCACCAGCATGAGATGTGCTTACCAGTTGAGAGAAGTCTCACCAGCAAGCGGCTGACGAAGACTCATGCTGACACTGTTCATCAGCATAGAGTTGAGCTATTGACTGGTCACTATTCACCAGTTGGGAAGATTTCACCAGCAGGAGGCTGAGAGATCTTACCAGCAGAATATGTGTTCTGGCTGACACTATTCACCAGCGGTGAAGCCACCAGTCACGGGAGATTCCAAGAGATAACATCAGACGAATTGGTAGACCTTGATTGTGCTAAGGAAAGTCACCAGCAGAGACTGCCAGCACAAGATCACCAGTATGATCTACCAGTCGGAGGTTATCAGCAGAATTGAAGATTCGCTCTCCCGAAGACTTAGAGACAAAAAGAAGATTCGTCTGAGGAAGTAACTGACAGTGTATAACTTTAAGGAGGATGCCTTAAAGTCTATCAGTTCAAGACTACCAGTTCCGATTCCTCGTACTGACGAATAGAGTCGTTCTGACACAAAGAGATCTGTGTCAGATAAAGCGACCAAAGGTATGGCGCTTTCCGGAAATTCCTACCTGCCGCCTGCAGAAGGACATGCGAGGACAGAGACTTTTCCGGATGTGTCCAAACGGCTAGTATTTGAATCTGAATCTCACGTCTATAAATACGTGAGATCCAACAGCATTCAATACTCTTGCCCACTCTTAACACTCTTGACCTACCGAAAGCTCAAACGCATTCATATCAGCGAACAAGCAGTCTTTCGAGGCTTTTCATAAAGCTTATCCGTGTGTTGATTTATTCAAACACGAGACTCCAAGCTTCGAGCTTGTGAGTTATTGATCTCATTTGGTGTTCTTTCTCGTTCCGAGGAAGAACATAGCAGCTCTTGAGCCAGCCAGCTCCAGAGTTATTACGGGCAGTTTTGCCGCCAGCAAGAGTCAAGTTCTTGGGAGAACTAAACACCCACATCGTCAGTGGTACCGGTGGAGGTTGAAGTGACGTGCTCGCACTCCATCCAGCTGACAAGAGTTGAAGAAGGACAAGGACCGGGAGCGGTTGATCCAGTGAACTGGTAGACGAGGCATCTACCAGCTGGAAATAGATCGTAGGAAATCTTGTACCGGATTACTCTCTTTAGTGAATTTCCAGTGCTTCGACTGGAGAGTGGACGTAGATCAGTTGATCGAACCACTATAAAATATCCTTGTTATTTACTGCTTTCAGCATTTACTTACTGATTTAAAACCCAGCACCCAAGTGCTGGAGTATAACTGAAACCAGTTTATAACTGTGCAAACTCGACTCTAAAATTAGCTAAGTCCTGAGTCATCAGCTGACCAGCCAGTTGCCAGTCAGCTGAATACTCAGTTGCCAGTTGACTTACCAGCTGACAAGGTCCCAGTCAGCTGTGTAACCAGCAGAGTGCAAGAAACGAACTTACGTATTTTCCGCTGCCAAAGTATACCCTGATATCCGGGACCAACACCTTCTATACAGGACTTACAGATTTGATGCGGTACAACTTCAAAAGAATCCAAGAGCCCATCGTATGCTAATCTTTTAATCCTCTTTAGATTGTTGTGACCTAGTCTCAAGTGCCAGAGATATGTTTGATCCTCATCGGAAGAAAACTTTCTCTCTAAGTGATTATTATTATTGGATGAGTTTGCAACATTCATGGAAGATTTATGCATACAATCAATGATATAGAGAGAGTCAGTCAGTTTTCCATGAAAGATAACACCGTTATTGCAAATGATAGAAATTCCACTATAAAAAATAACTGAATATCCATCACTAAATAACTTGGAAACTAAAATTAAGTTTCGCCGAAAAACCGGCACATATAAAACATCTCTCAAAATCAAAACATTATTTTCAAAGCATAAAGTAAAATCTCCAATGGCTACTGCTAAGACTCGCTCTCCGCTGCCCATTGAGATGGTAATCTCGTCATGCTTCAGCTACCTTGTCGGCCCGAACCGCTGCAAAGTATAACAAACATGATCAGTAGCTCAAATATCTACTACCCAAGGATGGGTAGAAAATGATGCTAAACATAATGCACATGACGTACCTTGTCTACCCGTGCCAAGCACTAGACAATCTACTTCACTTCGCTTGCGTTTGCATGGCCTGATGACATCTTCAGCTAGATCAACTTCATCTAACCTTTTAAGCATTTCCTTTGCTTTAGCAATTGTCTTGTCAAAAGCTGACAAAGTTGGAGCAAATTCCAATGCTCTAAGGTCAGATTCCTCTCGCATCAGGGCTGAGAGTAACTCAAGAAGAGTAAACTCGCGCCTGGTACTGAGGGACTTGATGAAATCATTATAAGAATCAGACAGAGAGTGCAGGACAATGTTTATTTCCGCCCACTTACTGACTTTTCCACCTCTCTTTCCGTACTTTCTCATAATTCTCATCATACTGATGAAGTGCAGAAGCAACGAACTCCCATCAGTCATCCTCTTGCAGACCAAGTCCTCCACAAGATTATAACTGATAGCTCGTCTCACCTTCCCATAGACTTTCACAAGGTCCCTCCATATCTCAACAGCAGTTTGGTATTTCTTATACTTGAGCTTTAGTTCTCTAGATAGACTGTTCATGATGAGTCTGTAGGCAAACTCATCAGAAGCTACCCATCTTTCATAGAACTCTCGCTCGTAGCCAGTACAGTTCCAATACTTGGGAGATAGAGGGTCCATGTAAACCACATGGGCATGTTTTGCAGTGCAGAGTATTTCCTCGAAGCAAAACTTCCATTCAGGAAAATTCGGACCAGTTAAAGGGTTTGTTATTAAGAGGTTGACAACGTGAGCAATAGACATGTTTGAAAACAATAAATTAAAACATACTCGCAAACTATTGAAACAATTAAATATTGAAACCTTATGATAAAGAAATATCAATATTTCCTCCAATTTGCCTAAGTATTACTATTCCAAGCCACACATGTGGATGTTTACAACAAAACACTTAACCAGACTGCATCTTTCAATTACAGTCCTTTAATTCAAATCCATGCCCGGGTTCCTTAGACAAATGGAATTAATAATTGGAGACTGACTTAAGACCATATTATCCTACTGAGCAGGGACATCACAAATGAGTTATACTCTAGATAACATCTAAGCTAGCTTACCACCAAAGCCAACCCTCTCATATAAGGATCTACTAGAACACACTTAATCCCTATAATAAGGTTGTCTCATTTAATTCAATCCCCAGAGAACTTATGAAAATTCAATACGCAAGCTACACATGTAGACATTTACGCATGAACTCCCACTTCTCACATGAAATAAATGTTTGTTTTAAGAAATCCTATCTAATAGAACTTATGAGTAATAAATTAAGTAAGCTACACATGTAGACGTTTACCTAATAAATTACCCACTTCCAATAAAGGATCGCTTTGTGGAGGTCTTACTAAATTATGAGCTTAGTAATTTTTATTTCATAAGGTTCAATTGCACAGATTATTTTATGTAGCCATAATTATAACACTGCTAAAATTCTATCATGCATAGCATAAACCCCGAATTTATAGTTATAATTAATTACACAAAATAAATCACATAGCATGCTTTAAAGTTGTAAATAAAAACAGTAAACGTGCTCTTATTATCTACAACATGCTTATATGCTACACAATTAATATTAAACACATATTTCATGCGAAGACAGATAATAAAACAAATAAAAAAATGTCCTCGTGGCCCCATGATAAAAAAATAATAATTATAACTATTACATGTTGGAATTATTTTTACAGATCTTCGACTGGACTCCCACTACCTGGATTGTGATCCGAATTTATTTTCTGAATCTGGACCTCCAAGATTTGATACATCAGAAAATTGGAAAACTGGACCAGTTCACTAAATCGCAGGCCTAGGCACACATTGCAAGCCCATTAGCCCGCGAGAACTTGGCCCGACGAGCCACCACCGGCGAACCACCACCGGCGGCGACTCGCTGCCGCAACGAGGGCTCTCGAAAATGCACAACAGCCATGCACGTATGTGATGTGCCGGTGACTTGCCACCACGCGCGACCGCCGTGCACGGCCTTGCTGCTGTGTCGGTGCTGTCATGCGCCGTCATGCGGTCCTTCGTTCTTCGTGTTCTTCGTGGGTGAAAAACGAATCCTTAGAAAGGGGCGGATTAACCCGAGAACCACGAGGTTGAAAAACATAACCATACAATAGAAAACCCATGCAATCATTCAATAATAATTATCATGCAAATCATATGCAATATTATTTTTTCCGATAGAGCCAATTAATTCAACTTGGCTCTGATCAATAATAAATTGTTATGCATGCTCCTACTGAATATGCATAAGGGGGTTTATGCGGAATACCTGGATTGCGAAACCCTGAAGAACGAGTGCGCGGAGATACCTCTTGATCTTTTCCCACGCACAAAGATTTAATTCCTAACAGATTGAGGAAATAAATCTATGAAAATTAGTAAGCAATTTTTTATAACAAGAAGGAGAGAGAAGAAGAAGATAATCCTCCTGATCTGATCTTCTGATCTGTATCCCAACTCAATCTGAATATCTCGTGAAGATTCCTTCAGATTCCTTGCCCGATTGAGAAGCAGAATTTCCTCCTCGTTTCTCAGATATAGTCGATCACCACAGCTCCCAAATTCTGGTTTGCTGTGTGCAACTTATGATCTTGTGGTGTGTTGAGATCTGAGGAACTGAGGCCTATTTATAGGAAAATACTGGACTTCTATTGGGCTTGAGTTTCATGGGCCAGACCAGGGTCCAGAATGCAAATAACAAATAAGGCCTATCAATTAATTAATTCCCATATTCAACCCAGAATATAATTAATTAATTAATTTTGATTCATTCCACCAGAGAATCAATATTGTCCTACCTATTTACTACCACGTTTTGAGGTACGGGTTGCATGAGCATGGTATATCCCCACATTTAAGGTTACAGACATTCGTTAATTAATTTAAGCTCTAACAAGCTAATTAATTAATTAACATCTTATATTTCTGAGACAATCCACTCAAACCTTTTCACTTATGCTTGAACTTAATCAGCCTGCAGGACTTTAGCATAACAAACTTTTTGAGCTGCTCAGGGAATGTCACCATCCTATACTGGATGTGGTTACCTAGTTCCAGTACCAGACAGTCATACACAGACTACTATTACCCAAGATACAGATATACAGGCTCAACCAGAGCCTTTCACTGCAACTCAAAGTAATACACAATCTGTATATACTTCTGTACCTTCATTTAGGCTTAGGATCTCATCAAGCCATAGAGATCTAGATTCTTTTAATGTCAATAAAAGAATCGATCTCGACTTAGGTCCTTATCAATGTGTGTCCCACACTTGCATACAAAGCCATCCAAGATAAGATGCTTATATATTGCGTATGCTGCAGCCTACACCGACAGTTTATCTTGGAACTGTCTCATCTGTGATAAACATTTATATCTCGCTAGGTCAAACGATCCATACGATCTTCCGTGATCTACTACTCACCGTATGATCTCCCTATCGACGAGATAAGAGGATAATTGCGTGTGCGACACATGTTTGTTAATTCAGACAGGAGATGAACATACAACATTTATGATTCCCAGTATATTAACCAATCGACCTTGTACATAATATACCAATCATAATGCTTTCAGTATATAAATCCATGAAACAGTCATTCCACCCTTTTTTGGCACACAGTATACCGGGCTGACCCAATTGTTATTAGAAATGGAGTAAATAATCCCAACATCAAGCAATTTTATGATTTCCTTGTTCACGGCCTCCTTCATGATTGGGCTTAACCGCCTTTGGTGCTCGATAGATCCAGCACAACCATCTTCAATCAGGATTTTGTGAGTGCAAAGAGCAGGGCTGATTCCCCGTATATAAGCTATTGTCCACCCGAAAGCTCGCTTGTAATTTTTTAGCATCGCAAGCAATTACTCCTCATGTTCAGCACTCAAACTAAAAGAAATAATAACCAGCAATGTTTCCAGCTCTCCCAAATAAGCATACTTCAAGTATGAAGGCAGTGGCTTCAACTCCAACTTTGGTGGATTTATAATCGATGATTAGGGAACCTTAACTTCCTTCCCTCCAGTTTTCAGCAACTCGATAGCTACTCTGTTACATATCTCGTGCTGCTCCAAATCACGTGCTATAGCACACTCTTCCTCTTGTTCTTCTAGCCAGTATTCCTCCAACCTTGTTTCAGCTACAAACGAATCCACAGTATCAATTAGAGAACATCCTTCCTCACCATCTGGAAATTTCATAGCTTGGAAAACATTGAAAGTTACTTGTTCCCCATTCACTGTCATTGTCAATTCCCCATTTGGGACATCAATTAGCCCCCCCCCCCCCTCCAGTAGCAAGAAACAGCCGCCCCAAGATAATAGGGACTTCTTCATCGGCCTCAAAATCTAAGATAATGAAATTAGCCAAAAAAATGAACATGGTCACCTTGACTAGAACATCCTAAATTTTCTCATCCGGATGCACCGTAGATCTGTCTGCAAGCTTAAGTGTAATAGTGGTAGGCGGAGCACATCCAATTCCAAGCCTTTTAAAGATTGGCAGAGGCATTAAATTTATACTCGTCCCCAAGTCGCAAAGTGCACGCCCAACATCTTATCCTCCCTTTTTGATTCCCGTAAGCTTTATCCTTCCAGTGGTCTTGTCAGCTATCTCGCAACTTGTATCAAAGAAAGAAACAATCTATCAATTTGAACTTAGCTGACTGATGTTGTTGTTGTTGCTGCAGCAGGGTTATAGAACTATGCGCGAGTATACACAATCGACAAGTAAAATAGTCTAGAAGACCAGATATCGAACCCCAGAGAGTGTTTAATCAAGTCGTGCTCACAATATTGCTTACAAAATAGGTTTGGTACTCAAATTTAAATGTCCAATAAACTAAAGTGAAGAGAAAACCAAAATGAACAAGATTAACAATTCTTCTAATCATAAACTAATCACAAATGACCACTAACACGTGCAAACAAAGGAAGAGAAACACACTTAAGTTCTATATTTTCAATTTTTCACTATCTTGTACGCTGCAGCATAGTTCAGACATCAACTCTGGGTCTTGTAACCTCTCTCTTAAATGCCTAGCATGATTTCATACTACTAGATCTGTTGTTTCTTATCAATTTTCATATATCTATGACAGAATTAATCTTCAAATGCAATTATCAAAACAGGGGTTCTTACAAGTCATAAGTTCTTTATATGTCTACACAAGAATCAAGATCGATCATGATTACCTAAGCCTAGATCTCCTTTCGGTCTCCCTAGGTGAAATATTCATTTCCACTGTTCTGTTTAAGGAATCAAACATACGAAAATCATAACCAAACACCTGATTTGAAGCAAGAACAACCATTAACACATATTCTAGATCAAATCAAAAATCCGCAACCCAAGTGCAAAATACTTAGTTCATATTTAAACTAAAAAGAAAATAAGTAATGATGGTTAAAATCCAACTATCTTTCATTCTATCAACTAAAAACATGAACTAGAGATGCAGAAAAACCAGCAACAATGTGTCCAGCTGCTCCTCTTCTTCTTCCTCCATCTCTGTGTTGCAGCCCCGAGATTTCCTTTCTCCAAAATCGTAGCTTGTTGAGGAAGAATAATGGTTGAATATTGGTTTTTCTCTCTCTTTGCTCTCAAAATATCTTCACTCTTTTTACTTCCAATGAATCTCCATCCTACACGTGGCTCTCCATCCTGCCCTTTGACTCTGATAGCTCTCTCCATTCGACACTTATCCCGACATTTAGACAGAATCTTAAAAATAAGCTGATTATGTCTGTAGGTGGTCCTCCCTGGCGCAATCTCTCAGCTCCCAGTAATGCTACTCCTATGTTGCAGCATAACATTCAGCGGATTACTCGTCACTTCTTTGGCATGAAACCTGGTCAATATCACTCATTTTTCTTGCAAAACAACTAAAAATAGTATAACACAACTATACAAGACACACAATGTAGACAATGATAAATACAACACAAAAACAACATAAAACGAGTAAGAAACACTAAAAAGAACATAAAATACACCAATTAAACTCCTATAGGGAGTTATCATCTCCAAAACTTAAGATGTTGTTTGTCCCCAAGCAACAAATACACAATCAAAGGATAAACATAAACAAACAAACGACACATAAGCCCTAATGAGATAGTCAAATTTAGCCTAAGCAACATCCCATCGTGCCCTCACCAAAATTGTAAAAAGAAAGACTTAACAAAAAAGTCCATGATCAACATGAAATTTTTCAAAACATTTCTCTTCGGTTTAACAAAGCACCTCAATCAAATCTGAAATCCCAAGTTCCCAAAACAAAGATGCCTCAACATCAGCTAGCACAACTTTTCAACTTGACTCAAGCTATTTCATCAAGCTAGTGATCATCAGTGTTCCTTATTTTTACTCCCACTTAACTTTAACATTTTCTCCACTTATGGAATCTATGCCACTCACAGTTCAAAAGGACTTCAAAGCTTGTAAGGTTAACGATGGGTAAATATGGTCAAAGTGACTATCATCCAGGAGCATATTTCAACATCTTAATTTAGGATTTATTCTAAACGTCAACATCAACAAAGGAGAAAGGCACAAACTCTCAAAATAAAATATAAAAATAAACTATATTTTTTTCTTTTTCTTTTTCTTTTTTCTCTTTTCTATTTTCTATTTTCTTTCTTTTTTTTTCTTTTTTTTAAACTTTACATTCTCTTGTTTTTTTAATACAAGATACATAACTTTGGCACTTCAACTTTTTCAACCATACAACTCATGCCACTAGTATACTTCGGCATTGATTATTCTAACAAAATACAAAACACCACGACTACAACGTCTAAACTCTTGTGTGTACCCCCCCCCCCCAAACATAGAACAAACATTGTCCTTGATGTTTAGAATAGTTAAAGATACTCCTGGATAAGGGTGAGTGTATGGATAATTGGCTAAGCATGTAAGGGAGATGAATGAAACGACATAAAGCATAAAGAAAGGTGCAAATGAAACTTGTGAATGAAATGAAACCGTAGAAGGCTCAAATAGGTAAAAGATGGCCTAAATCATTTCTACAAGTGGCACAAATCCTAATTTCGCCTCAAATCTTCTATCGGCCAAGTAAGAGGTAACTATTTCACACATATCACAAGATAAAACATCTCAATCTTGCCAAATCATTGAACTAGCATGATGTAGTTTTCCAAAATGAATTCAATTTTTTTCCACTGACTTGGAATTCAAATTAGTCATGATTTACCAAGTTAAAACTAGAGATCTGAAGAAAACAAAACATGCTAAACCAAACACTATTCATGAAGCCAAAAGATGAGAATGAAATGAATGGACACATCATCGGGCACAAAAATGAGCATCGACTAAAATATTGTGAATCAATTAGACAACCACAACCTAAAACACAAAAATAAAAGCAACACACATCTACACCCAACAAGCAGACAAAAAAACATAACCAACACAAACTAACAAATAAAAGTAAAATATAAACTAATTTTTTTCAGTGGAATGAGTTTCGAATTAACCAAAGGGTCGCGGGCTAGCAGAGGTGATTGCAGTTCCTTTCTCTTTAGGTCCGATGGTGCCTAGCTGCTGCAGAATGGATTTGTTTTGGTCTTTGATATTCAGCATCATATCCCTCTCTCATAGTCCAGCTAATGGTACTCCCAGGTTAGAGCATAAAAAAATAACTCAAGCAAAAAATCAATAACAGAAATAAAACTAACTAAATGACAGAAATGAAATAAAAGCAGTAAAATTCTTGGGCTATCTCAATTACCAAAGAATCTGAAGTGCTTAGATAGCCCAGAGTACCTCTCTTCTTAAGCATCATTCAATAATGTTGGAGCCTTCTCTTTGTTGAATCATCTACCAAAGTATTGCTTCTTTTATTTCCTCTTGTTGTAATCAACACAAACAAACACTTCAATCAAAATCCTCTTGGGAACTGATTTATTGCATGCAGCCATATGTGTCACTTCTCTTTCCTTTGTAGCACATTGGACAAGGTAGACCAAACATCTATCAAAAATTAAATTCTTGATTCTAGGATTGAAAAACTTGATCATGGCTTTCTCCACAGCTTCATTCACATGATTGACTTTTTGCTGTTCCACAAAGCCATTGCAACATTCTCTCAGCAAAACCTCTTCCATGGAATTTAAAGAGCTAGACTCTTGGCCCATGCACAAAGTATTACGTGGTTTTGGATTTTTCAAGGGTAATGTGTCATCATCCTCCAAATCATCATACTCCAAATGAGGTAGGAAAGAGTTCAATACCATTTTTTGTTGTTGAGTGGGAAAAGTGCAAAATTCTCCATATGACAAGTCAAGAGATTTAGGTTTTTCAAATTCTTCATCGGCATTCAGCCCCTCAAATTCATTGAAATCATTTCCAACTTGCTCTGACTCCATGAACCATTCTTCATGTATTTATTCAGCAAAAATATCTAACTCATCAATGGCAGGATACTCCTCCATTTCATCATTTTTCTTTTTCACCCCATGTGGAAAAGGTGGTTGTGGATTGTAATCTTCCTCTCAGCAGTTATATGCTGCTTCTGTATTGTAGCATGAAGTGCAGTCTGGTTATGTGATTCTTTTTCGGCTTCTTGACCCTGTACAGGGGAAAACTCCTCAGGTTTACTGTCACTCCTCAATGTTAATGCCTAGACATGTTCTTTTCCAAACCTCTGATTGAAAGTTTCACTCAGTGGTAAGCCTTGATGTCTATTTCTCAGCTTTGATGTCAATTTCCCAACTTTCACTTCCAAACCTCTAAGTGAAGCAGCGTGGTTTTGAATAAGGGCATCCTGACTCTGACTCATTACTGCATTTTTTGTAACAAATTCCTTGAGCATATAGTCCAATGAATTCAGCTGCTGCCCAGGTGGTGCTTCAATTCTTTGCTGATTATGTTGTTGAAAACTAGAGCTCCCAGACTTATGTTGCTCAGATGTTTTAGCATCGTAATTTTCTGACTCATACCATAAAAGATTGGTATAGTTCCTCCACCCTGATTTGCATGATTTAGAATATGGATTATTCCCCTGGTTCTACTGATAATTCTTATTTTCTTCATAGCATACAAATGCTAGATAAGCTGGACATTCTTCAAACTTGTGTCCTTCTCCACAATAACCACATGATACCACCTGCAATAATGGTTGGAGATGAATGTCATACTCAATATTCTCAAATTTCTGAACCCATTGTTGCTAATGGTGCTGTAACGGTAGACCCCATTGTTGGAATTTGTGCAGTATGAGCATCCACTTCTAGAATTCCTGGAACTTTTTGAGTTAATGTTGGAGCAGCTCTTGGATCTTCCCATTGATAGTGGTTGGATGATATCAGGTCTAGCAGTTGACATGCTTCTTCATAGGATTTATACAATAAGGCTCCACTTGCTGATGCATCCAACATCATCCTTGAGTTTAAATTTAGCGCAAAGTAGCACCTTCTTAGCAAGTACTTAAACCTTTCCCAAGCTTCACTCACATATTCATCCTCTTGCCTAAAAGACATAATCCTACTTCAAAACATGGCAATCTTTGCAGCTGGAAAATAGTCTATCCCTCAATGACATGGCAAATAGCCTCAGCCGTAGTGCCTCTGGACTCACACCCTACAACTTGAAAGAGTCACAAA
Source organism: Plectranthus barbatus (assembly GCA_026898455.1). Classification (NCBI taxonomy): domain Eukaryota; kingdom Viridiplantae; phylum Streptophyta; class Magnoliopsida; order Lamiales; family Lamiaceae; genus Plectranthus; species Plectranthus barbatus. Next base: position 97,569 of record JAPKLW010000828.1, read on the forward strand.
CCTCAAAGAAATACCGCAAATGAAGATGAGGATCATCGATGGTTTGACCATTAAATTGGCCTACAAACTCTAGCTTTTTTAACATTATCGGCTTCAACTCAAAATGGATAGCTTCAATTTCAGACCACATAATGCTTGAGTTCAGCTCCTGGAACAACGGATTTGCTTAATAATGAATACACCTATCTTTATCATTAACAATAACCAAGATATTGTCCAAATTGATTCCACCATTTTCCAACAACACCACCTTGATTTGTCATCTTTTTGTTTTTCACACCTAAAGATTAAAACACTACAGCTACTTGTTAATCAAACAAGTAAAAATACTATAAAAAAAACGAAAGCAGTAATCAAGCAACATAATAGCATTCAGACTCAAAAATCAACACTTCCGGCAACAATGCAAAAAATTGGTTGTTGTTGCTGCAGCAGGGTAACTACATAACTATGTGCAAGTATACACAATCGATAAGTAATATAGTCTAGAAGACCAGATATCAAAACCTAGAGAGTGTTTAATCAAGTCGTGCACACAATATTGCTTGCAAAATAGGTTTGGTACTCAAATTTAAATGTGCAATAAACTAAAGTGAAAAGAAAATTAAAATGAACAAGATTAACAATTCTTCTTATCATGAAATAATCACAAATGACCACTAACACGTGCAAACAGAGGAAGAGAAACACACTTGAGTTATAGATTTTCAATCTTTCACTGTCCTATATGCTGCAGCATAGTTCAGACATCAACTCCGGGTCTTGTAACCTCTCTATTAAATGCCTAGCATGTTTTCACACTACTTGATCTGAATTTTCTTATCAATCTTCATATATCTATGACAGAATTAATCTTCAAATGCAATTATTAAAACATGGGTTCTTACAAGTATTAAGTTCTTTGTATGTCTAAACAAGAATCAAGATCGATTATGATTTCCTAAGCCTAGATCTCCTTTTGATCTCCATAGGTGAAAAATTCCTTTCAACTGTCGTGCTTAAGGAATCAAACATACCAAAATCATAACCAAACACCATATTTGTAGCAAAAACAGCCATTATTAACACATATTCAAGATCAAATCAAAAATCCACAACTTAAGTACAAAATACTCAGTACATATTTAAACTAAAAAGAAAATAAGTAATAATGGCTAAAATCTAATTATCTTTCATTCTTTCAACTAAAAACATAAACTAGAGATGCAGAAAAACCAGCAGCAATGTGTCCAGCTGCTGCTCTTCTTCTTCCTCTATCTCTGTGCTGAAGCCCCCAGATTTCATCTCTCTGAAAATATGGCTTATTGAGGAAGAATAATGGTTGAATATTAGTTTTTCTGTCTCTTTGCTCTCAAAATATCTTCACTCTTTTTACTTTTAATGAATCTCCATCCTACACATGGCTCTCTGATACGTGCGTAAAATGACCCATATTTCGATGTGTGCGCATGCTTGTTTGTGGCTATTTTACTCCCGTATCATATGTTTTTGTAGTATTTTGGTTGTGTTTGATTTGTGTAGGATAGGTTTTGGGCATAAATGAGCATTTCTGGTGGAGTTTTGGAGGAAAATTGCACGTGTTTGGAGTTTGGAGGCGTCGACCGGCCGAGCGGAGCAGGACCGGCCGAGCGAGGCAGACAGAGGGCTCGACCGGCCGAGCCATGTCCGATCGGCCGAGCCAGGCCACAGAAAGGTGGCTCGGTCGAGCCACTTCGACCGGGCAAGCCTGACCAATTTTCTCCAGAATTTTGGCGGTTTCCAGCTTCGACCGGGCGAGCCATACTTCAACTGGGAGATCCGAGGCCCTGTTTGCTTGTCTATAAAAGGGGGAAAGTCAGTTATTTGAAGGGCTTTTTGTCATTTTTCATTAGATCTAGTTAGGAATTCCCCTAGATTCCAATTTCCATCATGATTACATCTCAATCCTAGAGTATCTAAGAGCTCAATTCATCAATCCTTGGAGGAGAATTGAAGATCCAAGTTGGTAGATAAAGGCATACAAATCCAATTGGGGAAGATTCCAATCTCCACTTTTCAAATTGTAATGGATGTATTTGATTTCAACTTTGTATTGTTACAATTGAGAGGTATGATGTTCTAATTCAATTTGGATGTTGATTTGAGTAAGGATGCATGAAGATTATGATTGATAATTGTTTGTTTACTTTCCTTTGAGAGCTTGAATTGCACTAGAACTTGTTCCTTACCTCCTAGGTGTAGGTAATAACCAACTTAGGAGGTAGTTGATGTGAACGCTGCAGCCAACACGCGGGCGGAATCGTCGTGAATAGTGTAGATTCATACGATTTTAGTTCCAATCCATGTGCGGTGCTAGGTCGTAGGGCAATAATTGACGATCTATTTGTAGTGGTCTAAGGCTTAATAACGTGACTGTTTGCAAGTCTAAGATCATCAACCGTTAGCTTGCCGTGACAAGGGGTTAACGAGTGTAGGGTCGATTGCTCAATCTCCTAGGGATTAAAATGTGTTTACATCAATGATTAACCTAATTGGATTGCATCTACATTCATTTCAACATCCTATCTTCCTAATTTGAGTATTTGCTTGTCTTGGTTTACCGATTTTTGGAAAGAATTGATCGAAAGACGATTGTTGGTTTAATTCAATGTTTGTCATATGTTGTTAGAATAGGTTTAAATTGAATGCTTAGATTGATAGAGACTACTCAACGATTGTATCTTGCCTAGCTATAAGACTTTGCCATAGTATCTCGGTATTCTAGCGGGCAAAGCGGAGAAGGACCTGAATTTGACAAATTTTATTCTTGTGTAGCTAGGAGTTTAATTTGATTGAACTTTTAGCCGCATCACTCTCCATCCTGCCTTTTGACTCTAATGGCTCACAACAGTTGACACTTGTCCAACTTTCGAGATAGAATCTAAAAAGTAAGTTGATTCTTTCTGCATGTGGTCCCCGTGGTGCAGTCTCTCAAATCCCAGTAATGCTACTCCTATGCTGCAGTATAGCATTCTTCGGATTACTCTTCACTTCTTTGGCATGAAACCTTGTTAATATCACTCATTTTCCTTTCAAAACAACTAAAAACAGACAAACACAATTATACAAGACACATAATGTAGACAATGATAAATACAACACAAAAACAACCTAAAACGAGTTAGAAACACTAAAAAGAACATAAAAGACACCTATAAAACACTAAAATAATAACTCCTAAAGGGAGTTATCATTGGGCAAGGGCGAGTATGTGGCCACAATGGTAGGGGCGGCGATGGCCAGCGGTGGTGCGACACCGCGCGACGGAACCCTTAGCTTCATGCGCAGTGTGCGCAAGCTAACCGTCGTGCCCTTGCACACTCTAGGGGCAACAGACACTGGAATGCTCCAGGGGCAGCGGACACTGGTGAGGATCCAGTAGGGTGCACGATGCTACCCCAGGTGCAGGCAGCACTGGCAAAGGTCGGTGGCGGCCATTTGGAGCGCAGACAGTGGGTGTGCATATTGTGCATGGTCCCTGCACTCTTATCAACTAAGTCGCGCGGTAGTGGACAGTGGTGGCTGGCTAGAAGTGGTCCATCGAGCTCTGTACACATAAATTAGGTTTCATCGTGTGTACACGAGCCCAACTTCTTAATTTTATTCTGAGTCCGATTATAGTTATCCAAATTTGAGCCCAATTCAAATTGAAGGCCCAATTTCAGATTGCAGTCCAGATCTTAAATCTTGCAATGGGAGCCTAGTTGAAGATCTGAAAAATAAAATCCCAAATTGTATAGTTAGGACTTAATTTTGTAATCGTATCATGAGAGCCATGAGGATAGTTTTATTTATTTAATTATTTGTTCTAGTATGATATGATTGATTATTTGTGCAACATCCAAGCATGTTGTAGATAATAGGAGCACATTTACAGCTTTATTATTTACTATTTCAAAGCATCCTATGTGATTTATTTCATGAAATTAAATTATGACTATAAATTTAGTTTTGATTCTTGGCTTGATAGAACTTTAGCAATGTCATAATTTATAGCAACATGAAATAATTTGTGCACAAACAAACCTTATGAATTAAAATAACTAAGCAATTTAGTTTAAAAGACCTCCACGATGCGATCTCTTAATAGAAGTGGATAATTCGATAAGTAAATGTTTTCATGTGTAGCTTGCTTATTTTATAATTCTTAAGTTATAATAGATGAGATTTCTTAAAACAAACATTTAATTCTTAAAACACATATTTAAGGTTCCAGACATTCATTAACTAATTCAGCATATGACAATAGCTTGAAATTAATTTATATATTTTATTCGTGACTTGTACCTTTTCCAACCTTTTTAACTTATATATGAATCAACGGATTCAATAATTGGCAAAAAGAAACCTTGTGAGCTAATCAAAGTCCCCATCTTATACGGATGTGATTACCTACATATCTAGCCTAAGCAGTCCCCATCCTATACGGATGTAAGACTCGCCACCCTAGCAAGTCAAAGTGTGGTCAATGTGTGCATGCCCCTTAGCCTTGTTCATATGTCAATGAGAACAACGTATCTCACTGTTGATCCATCAATACGTATTGACATACTGACATATCTAGTTACTAGGATAAGCCACTTTATTCGCTGATGTGCTGCAGTGCATGTCTCCGCTATGACCTTCTTTATATCTTGCTAGGTCAAAAGACTAATATGATCCTCTCGGATCTCCTATACGCCATATTATCATCCCTATTCCCGAGATAATATGATATATTTGTTTTGCATCGTATGTTGTTTAATCTGAACATCCATTTTTTATGTATAACAAGTATGAAGCCAGTATGTTAAATTTATTATGGTTACAAATATACTTAATCATAAATGCTCTTAGTATACAATACTACCAATCTGAGGAAGGGAAAGAAATGTAGCTTCTCAATCGGTGCAATGTCCGAAGGAAATTTTCAGTAGATATCCGAATACAAGGAAGGTATACATATTAGAAGATCAGATCTAGAGAATCTTTCTTCTTATTTTCTTCCTAATTTTTTATTTTATTAATTAATAATATAAGAGATTAACTTATGACTATCTCATGATTGAATATTATTGCGCAAGAATTATTCAAAGGCTTAATTTATGCGCAACGGTTCTGAATTATTAAATTCCAAGTATTCCTCTTAACTTATCTTTTGCATTCAATCTTTATAGGAGCATGCTAGGAATAATCATAGATATAGTCATTTATTTTTTATATCCAATAATTGTTCCTTGGCAATCGGATTTACATAATTTAAGTTGCGATTAAAAATCCCTTCATGTCATTAGATCCAACTTGGACTCATTTATATGGAAATATGAAGTGGAACCTTACAAATGTAAAGAGTCATATTCCATAGAAGCCTTCCCAAACCACACCTCCAAAGGTGTTTTTCTATTTAGAGCAGTTGATGGCATAAGATTGATGAGGTAACATGTTTATGTTATAATTAAGTCCAAAACTGTCTGCCCAACCCAGCATTGGACAACATACATCGAAATCTCCCTAGTAGAATTCGATTAATCCTTTCTACCACCCTATTTTGTTGTGGTGTATTCTTAGCAGTGAAGTGCCTCACAATTCCTTCATCTTAATAGATTTTCATGAATGGATCAATTTTGTACTATCCACCAATTTAGGTTCGGAGATGCTTGATCCTTCCGCCTTGCAGAGTTTCCACCATGTTCAACCTAGTGAGGAAAACTCCAAATACTTCATCTTTTGTCTTCAATGTATACACCTAGACTCTTCGTGAGAAGTTAGGAACAAAACTCACACGGTATGGTTTCCTTCCTAAAGAGCTCATCTTTGAGGGACCGTACACATCCAAGTGAACATAGTCCGAAATACCTTTTGTATTATGGATTGATGTTCCAAACTTCACTCTTGCAGGCTTCCCCTTCACAATGTTCACAATATACCAATTTGCAACTCTAAATTCTCTTCAATAATCATCACTTTACAAGCATATTCAAGGATTTCTCACCAATGTGACCCGAACACATATGTTATAGCCTCGTTGCTTCTAATACTTGATAGTCGATGGAGGCTGCTGCTATTTAGATTGTATACTAAAAGAATTAATCATTGAGTATATTTGTAACAATCAAATGTTTGATATACTGGTGTACATATTTCCGTTGCATAAATATGTCTGATACAACAAAGCATACGATACGAACAACCATATCCAATTATCTTGCCTGTAAGGATTATCATACGGAGTGTAGGAGATCACAGATGATCATATGTATCAGTTGACCTAACAAGATATAAATAGAATCACACCTAAGACAACACTTGGATAGGACGTGACACATCATTTTATAAGTGAGCTTATCCTATCTACTTCATATATCAGTACATCTTTATGTATTGATGGGATCAACAATGGGATCTGACACTCTCATTGACATATGAATGAGCCAGACCTCTAGTATACTTTCTCTGATCTTAAATTTAGCAGAAGGCTTAAGGGCATACACAAATTTAGCACACTTTGATTAGCTACGGTGACCAGTCTTTCATGTGCACATATATATGCATTTTTTGTGTTGGCAATTTTTGTGTGGCCTGCTTAGACTGGACATGTAAACAATCATATCCATTTAAAGATGGGGACATTCCATGACGAGCTCAAAAAATTCTTTATGCTAAAATCTTACAGGCTGAATTCTTAATTAATGCATAGGTGAAAAGGAGTGGGTGGTACTATTCATGAAATGAGAGATTAATTAATTATGGCTAATTGTCATACGCTATATTAATTTATGAATGTTTGGAAACTTAAATATATGGATCATCCCAGTTTAAAGCAACTTGTTCTTAATAACGTGGTAATAAAGGGGTGAGTCGACAATGATTTCTTTGGTGACAACAAATCAAATCAATGTTTTATTAATTAATTATTTTTTTGTTGAAGAATGAATAATTAATTAATAAAGAGGGTCCACTTTATTATTTTCATTTGATCACTCGTCTTGTCCACAAACTGCTCTGAGCCCATTAGTAGTAAGGTTTACAAACACTAACACTATAAATAACTTTTCTTTTATCAAATCTTCATACAACATTCAGTACATATTACATAATACATAATATAATTACGGGAAGCGAAGAAACAGTAGCGTCTACACTAAAAAAGAATTGATCAACTTTCTCAAATTTTAGTGCCACTTGGTAGAATATCCTCACTAGTTCTCAAAAGAGCAAGAGAACAAATAAGAAGATCATATCAATAGGAACACCAATCTTCAAACAACCACAATTATTCTACCGCTGGAGTTGAGGTATCCCTAAATCAATCGTATGCAATTAAATGTTAAGAGCATGCATAGGTTTGTTTTATTTATTTGGTCAAATAATGTATTTTGATATCATAAAAATGATTCAAAGTAAAAGGATTAATAAAGATAATTCACACTGTCTCTTTTTGACCCAAATCCTACAACTTCAACTACACTCACTACATTTTGGCCAAAGTGTGGTAGAGGTTGTTATTCATCCAAAACCCTTCATCACCACGTGTACGCTGGATAGGAATTTCATAACACCGCCTTTGATTTTTATTTTAAATATGTTATTCCCGAAATCAGAGTAGTTTTATATGCATCGAAAGTATTAAATTGATTGCACTATGAAAACTAAAACTTAGTTTTTAGTTTTCAGTTTCCAAAAACTTGATTTAGCCAAACGTAAATTCTGATAGTTTTAAGTTGTAGTTCATAATTATACACTTCAATACTTATGAAGTATTTAAGGTTTCAAATAAGCTTGAAAACATAAGTTTCAGAAACTTATATAAAGCAATAAAATGACACGGGATATTTATAATTATTTGGAGCCTCAAGTCCTACTTCCACTCTTCGGAACTTAATATGGGAATTCACTAAGTAACATATTATAAGACTTCTCATGATCTATAACTAGCCCGTTGGATGCCAATGTCCTCCAATCATTGACATTCTTCTCTACTATAGCAGTCAGCTCTACACTCCTCTAATTTGCTTTTGTCTTTTTGGAGTGTACTTTCAACTGCTCTTTGTCGACTTTAAGTATAAGAAAAAATTAAAGATTCCTCATAAATGATTGTTGGTCGACACTTTATGGTATCTTGAATAAGACTTAGAGTTCCACTCAGATTACTTTTGTCTTCTCATTTTTCACGTGTTCTTTAAGCTTTGAAACTGAAAATTTGAGTTTCTAGTTTCCTTTGCTGAAAAGTCAGTCTCCAGAAACTGACTTTCTTGTCTTTTCAAGTTTCAAGTTTTGAAACTAGACTTCAACATTTCAAGTTTCTTAGTTTCTTCATCCTTATGTTCTGAAAAATGATTTTAGCATCACGAGCTTTATCTTTTAACAATTTCCTCCTTTAGAAATTAAGTTTTTATCTTCTTGATCTTCAGCTTCCAGTTTTAGTTTCTGTTACTACTCGATTTATCCTATACAATGATTACATGTAAAAACTTACTAGAAACTTAAAGTTAGTTTTGACACACCAAAACATCAAATTAAGGGTAAACCATTTTCCAAGTTTTAAACAATTTTCCCCTTTTTGGTGTTGTCAAAACCATCTTTCTAAGAGTTAGGAAAAAAGACAATCGATGAACTGAATTTACAACACACTACTCAGAAACATCATTTTCTTATTCGACATACTCTATTTGATCTTCCCCCTGAATTGGAGATATATTGCTCGATCATAATCAAAATAGAGTGCAAGTAAAGATTTTAATCACATTGGAACATGTGAATTGAACCATGTCAAAGTAAAATCATAAGAACGAGAGAGAGACAATAAGAGTTTGTTTGCAATCCAGTTTTCAGTTTTTCATTAAATGTGAAGAGTTACAAATACATAAAAACTGAAAATTAGGGCTTGGTTAACACTATAGAACTAAAGCCAGGTTTCAAAACGAACCAAGTTTAAAAAACTTCAGAACTTATGAGGTTGTTCTGATCAGGAAGTAGGCTTAGGATCTGAAAGTTTTTGTGCCAACTCCATTAAAGCTTGAAACTGAGCCTCCCTCCATTTTTATTTGGCTTCTTCTCTCTCTCACTCTCATTTCAGCTTCTTCGGCCTCTCTCCTTAGTTTCTTCTTTTTCCTTCTCAAGCCTAACCCTCTCTTCCTTCTTCCTCTCTTCTTTCTCTTTTTTCCTATCCTCTTCGCCCTTTTTGACAACATCAAAAAGAGTTACCATAGTCTGCTTGATGGAAGAGACAGTCTCGAGACTCTCAGCATCTTTCTTCTCCTTCTCTTCAAGTTTGGCTTTAAATTTTTTGCTTTCCAGCCTTATAGTTTCCAATTGAGATTGAAAAAAGTGTTTAACTTCATCAATGATGGCAGATTGATAAGAACTTGCAGTGGCTTGCTTTATAAGATCATCCTCCTGCAAATCTATCAAAGAAGTTTCAAGAGATATAGTGATCGAGGGGTAACAGGTACTATGCCACGTATGATTCTTCTTGCTTTTTCCTCCTTTTCAGCTAGCTCTTGCCTGATTTTTTCAACTTCTTCAACAGCCTTCTTCTTTTTCTCTTCTTCTTCTTCCAAGTAAAGCTTGAACTTGTTCACAAAACGAAGAATTTTGATAAGCTTTGCCCCTTCTACAAGTTCTTGAGCCTGCCAATGAATGATTTCAATTGTTTGGGCAGTCTTCTCTCTATCTCCTCCTTTTCAAGCTTGGAAGTTGTCTGTTCCAACTTTTCTTTATCCATTTCCTCCTCCAATCTTCTTTGTTGAGCAGCAAGCTTTCGTACTTTCTCCATTCTGGCAGCAATAATGCTCAAATCATCCTGAGGAGTTTGAACAGGAATTTATGTGGCCTGTACTTCTTCTTCATGAGTTGGTGGGGCAGAAACTAGAGTGTTTGATACATATACAAAATCAGCAGGAGGTAATCGATTTGTATCCCTTGAAGGTAGTTTGGATTCTATAAGCTCGAATACATAAAAGTCTCTGCCTCATCTCCTCCACTATTATTTGTTGGCCTTCAGTTTGGCCAGTCCCATTTTTTGCCCAAACTTCCTCAGATCGCCAGAAAGTAAGACCCAATCTTGCTTGCATAATTGGTTTGTCTTCTTCATCTAGCTCGTGCTTGACAATATCGAATCACCTCTATCTGCGAAATTCAGCATTTAGATTGATTGCAGGCAAGCGTCCTCTTCAAGTATATTTGGATATAGGAGCATGGTCTCCTGAGTCACTTTCTCCTCCCATGGAATCAAGTTTGAGCTTCCAACATCCAGTTCTCCAATGGGGGCCACCAATTCTTTATTCTTTCGGCAGTGTATTCCATATGTGGTAGCCCACTGAGAGGGATTCAGTATGTAGCAAACTTACTTGGCTTCTTTATCCACTCCTTCTCCCTTTTATCCCGAGGGTGGTGCCTCCACCTTCCATGCTTGTCTTTGGTGAAGTTTAAAATTTTATCTAGAGCAAGATCATCTTCTATTTCTGAGACATTTGAAGAAGTAGAAGGGTATTCATCAGATTTAGTAGACTTTCCAGTTTTACTTCCTTTATGATTTTTAGTTTTGAGCTTGTAGAGGTGGTTTCAGTTTCAGCAACGAATGCTTTCCCTTGCACAATCTTCTCAATTTGAGAACTCAATTCCGCCAGTTTTTTAGGGGTGGTTGCCCAGGTTTCTTCAGCACCTTAGTTGGCATCCCCTTGCGTAGCCAACTCTTTCCCATCAGATAGTGTGGAATCCCCCTCCGCATCCACACTCATCTCTGCAATCTTCTCCGCCAGTTGTTCAGGGTTGGTTGCCTCTCCTTCAGTTTCAGCTGCAAGCCCTGGATCAACAATGATTTCAACGGTTTTCTCCTTCTGAGAGCCTTGATCATATCTATGGGCTTCTTTGTATAGTGCGGCAAAGGCTTCATCAGTCATGGGTTCAGCGAAGGCAGTGGCAACAGTCTCCCTGATTTCCAGTTTCTTCCGGGGAATCAACTTAGTCGGATCATAATCATCCCCTTTCCTTTTCTTCTTCTGCATTTGCTTTTCCCTTCTCGGTTATCATAGCTTTATCATCTTCAGCTTCCTCCTCCTTCCTTTTCTCTTCCTCTGACTGAGTTTTCTTGCTTGCTTTTTCAGGGCACTCTCTTTCTCCTTCTTTCAAAGTTTTCCTCCTTTTGGTGGGGGTTGGTCTGGGTTTCTTGACAAGAATAGGAAAAGTAGCACCTGCAAATGTATCACATCTCCCTTTGCTTTTCACTTTAATAAGATTGTGAGAGTGGGCAGATCTTGAATAGCCTGTTGGAAGTTGTCTTTCTTTTCAGTTTCAGTTTGCTCAGACTTAAAACTGAAAATATCTTGGATTGGAGGAATGAAGTCGGTGGCTACAAGTGCTTCTCCCTCATCCACTATCTGTACTAGCTTCTCTATCAGAAAACTTATTTTCAGCCCGAAGCTAACTTTGGTAGCAAAAGTTCCCTAGTCTGCTAATGTGGAATTTCTCCGAACATTCTCCAACAACCATTCAAAGATGAATTCCACCCAGTTTCCACACACTTCATCATTGATCACCATGATAACACGATACTTCTTCTAGCTCAGTTCCGAGTGTGATCCTACTTCACACTAGAGCATCCTGATTGCAATATCACCCAAAAACTTATTGAAACTGTCAAGTTCGGAAGTCTTGGTAGTGACCTTCCAACTTGTTTTAACAGAGTCTTTCTTCTATTTCCTCCCGTGCTCTTCCTTTTCTTCTCGAACACTATGTCAGTAATTGGAAACCTCCACAACATTATTCTTCAGTTTGAATAGTTTGCTCAACATCTAGGCATGAACCCTGAAACGTACTCCAACAACGGTGGTGGTGAAAGATTTTGCACCTTTTTCAATGTCTACATTGGCATAGAATTTAGCCACCATGAAAGGATGGAACCATTTTGGATATACCATCAGAAAATAAATAAGTTCATCATTATTCAATTTCTCAACCAGACGGGGGTCTGGACACACCTGTTGGGCTTCCTCCTACAACAAAATTTTTTCCTTGCTCACTTGGACTGCCCTTCTCTGTTCAAATGTAAGAAAAGAAGTTGATTCCTTATCCTTGGCAAGTTTGACAAGTTTGGAGTGTGGGATGTATTTTCTTGCTAAGATCAACTCAATTCGGCCTAAAGTAGATGTCCCTTGCTCGAGATTTTCAGCAGAGGTTATCTTCGGCATATGTAAGGCAGATGATTAGGAATAAATGAGAAGAATAAATGTCTAGAATACTTTGAATGATTTAGGTTTTTCTGGGTTTGAAGTTACTTCGAGTTTTGCAAAACTAGAAAATGGCAGAAAGTGTAACTGCTCAAAACCCTTAAGCTATTGATGGACTTTGAATGTTAGTTTGGGCGGATAGGATTGGTTTCGACTAAAACGAATAATGGTTGGGATTAGGCACCTATTGAATTGCCTGCGATGATCGACACGTGGCACCTGTGGAATAGTCTGCGCTTGCCTCTCTTTTATTGAAGCGTGTCAGATAATATAAGATTTTGAATTCGAATATCCCGCCTCTCGTACTCAAAACCAAAACTAATTTTCATTTCAGCCTTTCAGTTTCTAAACCAAGAGCTCGGACTTAGTTTAATTACACAAACTTCCTTGTTTGAAATCCAAACTTAAAAACTAGGAATTTAGTTTTCAAGATTTAGTTTTTCAGTTTCTTCCGAGATACCACTTTTTGATAAAAAAAATTGGTTAAATATAGAACCATAAACTGAAAATTGAGCGCAACATCCAACAACTTGAAAACTGAGAGTTAGGACTCGGTTTTAATCTGCATTTACACTTCAAATGAGGTTTCATCAAACTCAAGTAAACCAAGTTAGATGCACAATTCTTTGAATCTACTTTCAGGAAGAGGCTTGGTGAAGATATCTGCTAACTGATCTTCAATTCGAATATATTCCACAGATATATCCTTTTTTCTACATGATCTCGTATAAAATGATGTCGGATATCTATGTGTTTTGTTCTTGACTGATGAACTGGATTTTTAGTGATACCAATAGCAGTACTATTATCACAATATATTATCACATATCCAGTTTTGACATCATAATCCTTCAATTGTTGCTTGATCCAAAGCACTTGAGCACAGTAACTGGCACGTGCTACATATTCAACTTCGGTGGTAGAATTTGCTAAACCAGCTAATCAGATTGTAGCCTATGAAATTACAAGTTCCACTTATGCTCTTTTGATCTATCCTGCAGCCCCCAAAATCCGAATCTGAGTAAGCATTGAGAGTCAGTTCGTCAGTTTTGGGATACCATATACCTAAGGACTCAGATTCTTTAAGGTAATTCACGATCCTTTAGGCAGCATCCTTGTGTGATTTATTAGGATTAGCTTGAAATCTTACACAAACACCAACAACATAAGAAATTTGTTGCCTGCTTGCAGTGAGATATAATAAAGATCCAATGATTACTCTGTAGCTTGTTGGGTTTACTTGTTATCTTTTTTCATCAAGATTGATATGGGCACTAGGGCTCATGGGAGTCCTCGAGGCTTTAACTTTCTCTGGACAAAACTTATTTATCAAAGTTTCATGTGTTTCCTCTAGTCGATGAAAATTCCTCCTTCAGACTGAATAACTTGTAGACCGATGAAATATGTCATGTTGCCGATCATGCTCATCTGAAAATTGCTTTGCGTCTACTAAGCAAACTTCTATCATAAACTCAAGTTTTTGCAACCAAAGATGATATCATTGACATATATTTGAACTAACAGAATGTTAGTTCTGTCCTTGATTATTAAAAGAGTTGTGTCAATTTTTCCTTTCTGAAAACCATTCTTGAGATGAAACTGGTACAGAGTCTCATAACAAGCTCTTGCTTCCATCTGAAAAACTTTAAAATTTTGATGACCAACATATGCTAAGAATAATTTGATGGCTTCTAGTTTGGCAACTGAATAAAACATCTCATTGAAATCAATGCCTTCGCATTGTGGATAGCCTTTGGCAGCCAATCTTGATTTGTTTCTTTTGATAGTTACAGTTTCATCTTGCTTATTCTTGAACACCCATTTGGTTCCAATAACTGCTTGGTGTGTTGGTCTTTCCACGAAATACTACACATTGTTGCAAGACTCTGCTAACTCTTCTTGCATTGCATTGGTCCAATCTGTATATTTTAGAGCATCTTCGATCTTCTTTGGTTCTAATTGTTGAGAAATAAAACACGACAACAGAGCACTTCCTTGGCATGTGTGAATTGAATTTGCAATGTTTTCCAACACATCATCTTCAGGAAGATATCTCAACCACATTGGCTTCTGGAGCTAACTTACTTCGACAGGTTGAGTGGAAGATCCTAGAATGTCAGTTTCAAAAAATTGAATAGAGGTTAGAGTAGAATCTAAATAAGTTATTCCGCTCTTGAAGGTTGATCTTACAAAACTTGATCCTGCATAGAAACTGAAATGTTAGTTTCCTTTGATCTTTCATCTCCAGTTTCCAGTTATTTGTCTTCTGGAATGATTTATGCAGGTTGAGCAACTCCGGTTTCAACAACTCCAGTTTGAGCATTTCCAGTTTCGAAATTTTTAGTTTGGGCACTTCCATTTTAAATTCCCCCTTAGTTTGTGCCTTTATATAGGGTTATGCCTCAACAAGTACTATAGCATCATAGGCCCCTTCAGCAGGTTGCAATCCAGCCGAGCCAACTAAAGAATTAGACATTTCATTCATAGATCTAGTCTAAGAAACAGGAACAATATCATCAATATCAACACTAAGTTTCTCAATGATATCCTTGATCTCTTGAGTGTCTAACTCCACTTCTTTCAAGGTCCTGCGCACTAAGATAGACTCATAAAATTCAACATTGCATGTTATCTCCACAAGTCTCATAGTCTTATTGAGTATTGTATATCCCTTGTAAGAAAGATGTCCATAACCATGGAACTCCCCTTCATAAGGTTAGGGACTGAAGGTATTCGATTTTGACTTTCTGTTATTGTGAACATAACATGGTGAACCGAAAGCATGTAGATCAACAATAAAATGCTTACAACCATGATAGAACTCATAGGGAGTTTTGTAATGACAACTGTTAATGGAACTTTTGTTCTGAGTATAGCACGTTGTTGGGTGGAACATCCGTTATCCAAAAACCAAGCTTTCTTCTTTTTCAAGAACTGACTTTGATGTCCCTGTACCTGCATCATAGAGAAAATTAGATTCTAGGTACCCGAGTTTCTGCGGGTCCTGCTGTATTAGTTTTTCGAATCCAAACTTGCTTCACCTTGATTTGTGGTGATTTCTTCCACACTTACTCTTCCTTGTGTAGTAACGAATGCTATTTGAATGCAGTGTTGAAGGAGTAGTGGGTGTGTGCAAACTCTTTCAGGAAACTGAATTCATGTAAGAGTCTCAGAAACCTAATCTCAGGTATGTAGTCTTCCTAGCCCTTAAAAAAGAAACTTGGTTGGGCTCAGACCTCAAGTAGTTGCTCCCTCTACTTCGATGAATCCTTTTATCATAATAATTATGATAGAATGATCTCGAGTTTTTTAAATTCGTTCTTTAAACTGGCTTCCTTGCAACATTGGTTTGTTGCTTGGTCGTTTCAGTTGTTGAAACTGATTTAATTGATATTGGAACATATTGCTTTTTGAGTTTCTTAGGCATATTTGGCTTCCTTCAGTTTGGGAACTGAATTCTCATTCAGTTTGGGAACTGAGTTTTTCCCTTTAACCTGATCAACCAAACTGGAGTTTTTGCCTACTTGGGCTATTCCTTTTCCTAACAACTTAACTTTGAAACTGGATTTTCCTCTAAAATTATAATCTGTAAGTTTTCCAGTTTCTGAAGAAGATGCAAGATTGTTCAAAATATTTTCTTCAAAGCCTATCCCTGATTTGTCAGAGGGGTCTCTTTGAATTCTCAAAGCTTCTTCATTTTTACTCGTGCTCGAGTAAAGTGAGCAAATAAGTTTTTCCTCTTGAGCAATTTTAATTTTCAGAGAATCACATTCCTCGCAAATGTTTTGAAAATTTTTAAGCATGAGGGAATTTTCTTCTCTAAGTTATGTTAGTTTCTCACTGTGTGACCTCGATTTTTCAATCTCATTGGTCAAATTAGAAACTTAAAGTTTTAGTGAGTTGTTTTTCACTGACTAAAATATGTTTCAATGATAAAATTTGGCAAATTCTTTGGAAAGATTTTTGACAGAAAGATCATTTAAATCCTAGCAAATAGATTCAAATTCCTCATTTGTATGCAGAAGAACAAGAAACAAGTTTAGAATCAGTTACAAGTTTTTCAGTTTCAGGTTTTTTAGCTTCCTCGTCTGAAGCATCCTTTCCCATTGCGGCCATGAACACTAGTAGAGCTTCCTCCTTTGACTCATCTTCCAATGTGTAATAGCCATCATCGTTATCAGGAATATCTGGTACTTTATTTCTGGAGAGCATGGCCTTTACATCAACTTTGGAAGCTCTCTTCTTGAAGATTTTCTTTAATCTTTCTATCTCCTCTTTATCAACAATAGGGCACTCATACTTGAGATCATTGGTAGAATTTCACTCAAACAAGTTGTTGGTGCTCTTTTAATAAATTTATGATCACCACTCTATGATCCTTCAGATTTTGCTTTTGCTCTTTCAATGAGCTTGGTCAGTTTCCTCATTTGCTCTTCAAGTTCTGCAACTAAGGTCTCCTCTTTCTTCTTGTGGTAATATGAGGTTGTAGATGCATTCTTTGATGTTGATGTCTGACCACTGGGTTTTTCAGATTGGTACGGCTTCTTCGATCTTCTCTGGAGGTCCCTCTTCACGAAGAAGGGAGCATCCTCTTCATTCTTGGCTGGTGAGCTTGTTGTTCGAACTGTTTCATTTATGTTGACCATCTGGATGTCCCACTCACGTGCTTGTAATTGAGCAAATATATCATTGGTTGTCATTTTTTACAAGTTCTTCTCCTTTAAATTGGTAGTTTTGACAAATCAGTCCTCCTTAGGCATTTTTTAGACAATTTTGGCATTGAGATCAGCAACTATGTATTCTCTCCCCAAATTTTTCAGTTCGCGCACAATGGCTTTGAATCGAGCTTCTATTGATTTGATATTTTCTCTAGGAAGCATCACAAAGGATTCATATTTGTCCATACAGATTTCCATCTTGTTGCGCTTCATTTGGTCAATTTTGTGGCATAGAGTACGAAGAAAATCTCATACCTCATTGGCATTATCATACTCCAGGGCTTTTTAAACCAGAGTGTCTGGTAGGAATACCAGAATCAGTTTGTGTGCCATCGGGTCAAGGTGTGTGCGGACCTTGTCTTTAGTTGTCCATTCAGCATATAGTTTTTAAACTATTTCTGGACCTTCGGTTCCATTGAGCTAAACATTGACCTTGGTGATCTTCAGAGGTCCATTTGCTATCACCTCAACCATCTCTGGGTGAATATTCTTGAGCACGATAAGCGACCTCTTCTTCCACATGTTGAACTTCTCAGGTGAGTACTTGTGAAGCTTTGTAATATTCAACATCTTGTTGTACTTGAGCTAAATCAGAAAGAAAAACAAGTGTAAGGAAATGAATCTGGTCCTAAGCGACTCAATACAACATGACCAACCTATAAGGATTGACCGGCGGTGATACCACTTGTTGGTTCGAAATTAGAGTACTTTTATATGCAGCAGAAGTATTAAATTGATTGCACTCAGAAAACTGAAACTCAGTTTTCAGTATTTATTTTCCGAAAACTTGATTTAGCTAACCTTAAATTCTGATAGTTTTAAGTTTTAGTTCACAGTTATACACTTCAATACTTAGAAAGTATTGAAGGTTTTAAATAAGCTTGAAAACTTAAGTTGCGGAAACTAAGATAAAGTAATAAAATGACATAGGATATTTATAGTAGTTCGCAGCCTGAAGTCCTACGTCTGCTTTTCGGAACTTAATCCAGGAAATTCACTAAGTAACAGATTACAAGACTTCTGGCGATCTATAACTAGCCCATTTGATGCCAATATCCTTCGGCCTGCTAGATCACTTGCCCAGAAATTTGGTTGTCTGCTTCTTTCTTCAGTCTTCAAGTGAGGACACACCTCGCAGTCTACAAACTACAATGGTGGGTTTTTGTTGTTCTTCCCAAAACGATGGTGGTTGGCTATGCCCGTTGTAATCAGAATTCCAAAAAGGAAATCTAACTGCTGTGTTTATTATTTGAAAACTAATAAACACCAAATGATTAGCTTGAGCTAGAAAGCTAAGCCTCGTGTTCTCGAAAGACACATGGAATTACAGAGTGCTTTTGAGCTTTTACATTGACAGATTTTCTGCTTGATTTTCATGGTTTTTTTAGGTTGTCCATTGCTCTCCTCTGAAGTGGTGGTCTGCTATTTTTATGTAGATTGGTCGACCATTTGAATTTGTATCAGTTAGAGACAAAAAGCTCCTATAGAGACAAGAGGCATGTGACATCATCGCCATTCTTCTCTGCTCTAGAAGTATACTCTGATGTGCTTTTGTCTTCTTGGAGTCTACTTTCACCTGCTCTTTGTTAGAGTGAGGTTAAGTACGAGAAAAAACTAAAGATTCCTCGTAGATGATTTTTGGTCGACACTTTAAGGAATCTTGGATTAGACTTTGAGTTTCACTCGGATACCTTTTGTCTTCTCACTTTTCACGTGCTCTTTAAGCTTTGGAACTGAAAATTGAAATCCTCCAGATGTAAAGTTTTAAGTTTTTGGTTTCCATTAGTGAAAAGTCAGTTTCCAGAAACTGACTTTCTTGTGTTTTCAAGTTTCAAGTTTCGAAACTAGACTTCAGCATTTCAAGTTTCTTAGTTTCTTCATCTTTAAGTTCTAAAACTTGATTTCTTCATCTCGAGTTTTATCTTCTAACAATTTCCTTCTTTAGAAACTAAGCTTCAGTCTTCATGATCTTCAGCTTCCAGTTTCTAGTTTCTATTACAACTTGATTTATCCTATACAGGGATTATATGTAGAAACTTACTAGATACTTAGAGCAAGTTTTGACACACCAAAACATCAAATAATGGATAAACCAACTTCCCAAATTCTAATAGAATCTTTTGAATCCAAGGTTCCAACAATAATAAGGTTATGATTGATCTATCCTCGTTTTTAAGAAGGATGGAGCCAATCCTAAATATGGTGAGTGGAGTATCATCTCCAGTGTAAACAACTCCTCATTTTAATTACTCAAGTTTTTAAACCAATCACGATGAGGACACATGTGATAGCTGCAGATCCAACATCCATACTTAAGGAATTTGGTGAGAGGTCTGAATCACCGTCATCGCACATAGCTACATTTGACTATGCTACAGCCATTCGTTTGTTGGACTTGCTTCTCAATTTGGGAAAATATTTTCTCCAGCGTTCTTTCTTTTAACAAAATGCGCACTTGTCTTTGTTTGGTTTGGACTTTGGCTTATTCCTGCCCCTGTTTATAAATTTATTTTATGAACAACCCCTTACTGCCAACACTTTAGCATCTCTCTTCATTCTCCTGTGTTTGTCCTTCTTTCTTAGCTCATTGTTATATAAGGCATATCGCACTTCATTTAGAGATACTTAAACATTTCCATGTAGTAGGGTGGTTTTAAGATTATCAAATTCTTCGGGAAGTAATCCCAACAACATCAACGTCATGTCTTAATCCTTCAAAACCTCATCCATATTCATCAATTCAGTAAACAATTAACTGAAATTAGTGAATGTGCTCATTAATTGTTTACCCGATACATAAGTGAATCGAAATAGTATTTTATTCAAATGATGTTTATTTGAACTATTCTTCTTCAAAAACTTCCCCTCAAGCCCAGTTCATAACTTGTGAGTAGAAGACTCCTGGCAAAATGCATATTTCTGCTCTCGAGATAGGCACGAGTGAAATTGTACCAAACACTAACTGATTGATGGTCTTCCCCTCCTCTCGATATCTTCTGGTTTCTCTTTCACAATAGCAATGCTAAGATCCCTTGCTGGAACAACCTATCTTGAACCTCACTTTGCTGCATACCAAATGACTTGAGCCATCAAAAGTCTCCACCGCTATCTTCACGATTGTGACAACGGTCCTTGCCAAAATCGATGATAATGATCCAATTGAGCTGCCCTTTATTTTTGGTTGCTTAATATTCCTCAATAACCCAAGAACAGAATACCAAGGAAATCTTTTATTTTTGGTAACATAATATTCCTCAATAACCCAAGAATAGAATACCAAGGAAATCTTTTCAAATGTAGAGTATCAATTTACACTGCAACCGCAGAGCATAATCTAAATTACCTTTGCTATTGATATCAATTATTGCGAAAGCAACACAAAAATAAATAATTGAGGGATACTAAATCAAAGAAAAAGAACACCAAAATTTAACGAAGTTCATCAAAAATTATGCCTACTTCTTCGGACACCACTAAAATATTTTATTAATAGAGAAAGGAAGATTACGAACTATGAAACAGTGCATAATACTATTTGTATTTTGGATGATTTAGAAGGGAAGAGGTTGACCCTTTACATAGGCAAGACCCAAGGCCCCTTCTTGAGTAACCCACTGATGTGGGATTGGGAAAGAGGCAAACAACAACATGATGTCCTGTCGATTTTCTTTGCTACTATTGAGTCTGTATTAAAGTCAAAATCAAGTGAGTTTATTAGGGTTTAGGCTTTTGAAATATTGTCTAAGTTGCTCATGAGCGAGAAGGATATTATCAGAATTGAAATCGTCGTGTTTGGTGAGCCTTCGAGAGTGCGAGTTAATGGTGGGAACTATTCATCCCTTAACTAGTTATGTAACGAACGACATTAATTTAATTTTCGATTCATTAAATTGATTGTTAAGAAACTATCCACCGGTATAAGGGCTAAGACCGAGATATCAAGTGATTTAAATGAGGCTATGTTTGTTTTACCTTTTTAATTAAAATTTAAAATTTGAATTATAAGGATATATATATAATTTTAAGAGGGAAAATCTGAAATAGCAAAAATTAAAAAGCAAAACCAATGTATAGCAAGTCTTATGAAAAACTCCACAAAATAGCAAAAGTGAAATTTTTTAGGTTAAAATGTCTTAATCACAACATCACTTCTCTTAATTTGTGTGAAATGTGTAACGACTTCATCATTTATAATTTTTGTTGAGACAACTCATTTTTTATTTATTTTCAGATTAGTGCAAATAATTAAATATAATATTTGTTGTTCAATATTTTAAATTCAGCTGGAAATGCGCATCCAGTTGGAACTCGAATAAATCCGGCTGGAAGTAGGGTTTTAAATATATTAAATCAGGTTCGGCAAATTGGAAAAAAATATATTTAATAAATCATTGGACTGATTAAAATCGGGATGGAATCGGAAAAAATTATATTTAATAAATATAATAATCTTGCTAGAGTTGAAAATGAAATTTGGCTGGAAATGTGTCAACCAGCTAGGAGTCGATTAAAATCTGGATGGAAGTCGAATTTAGAATTTATTAAATCCAGATTTAATTAAATAAATTTTTATTGAAATCGGGCTGGAAGTGGAACAATCCAGCTGGAATACGATTAAATTGAGATTGAAGTAGAGTAAATCCGGATGGAAGCAGGATTAAAAATATATTAAATCCTGATTCAATTAAATAATTTTTTATTGAAACTGGGCTGGAAGTGGAACAATCCAGATGGAAGTCAATTAAATTGAGATAGAAGTGGAATAAATTTGGATGGAAGTCGGATTAAAAATATATTAAATACACATTTAATTGTTAATATCTATACTGAAATTGGGCTGGCAGTAGAACGATTCAGCTGGAAGTCAAATAATCCAGCTGGAAATCGTACGATCCGGATGGAATTTGCATTATGTTTGCTTCCATCCCTTTTCACATCTAATTCATTTAACCTAAAAATTGGGCGTGAAACACACAAATCGGCTGGATATCAAAAAAATTGTTCACGTCGAGTTGAACCACCACCCAAAGTGCAAGCGAACTATCGGCAAACCGCAGCCGACCCACCAGCGAACCGCAGACGACCCACCGACGAACTGCAAACAAAACACCATCGAAATGTTGACTGCACAGGTATCTCGCAACATTTATTCTCTTTTTAAAAAAAAACTGAGTTGAATTCGTGCATATGATATGTGCTTAATATATTTTTATTGAATTTAGTATGTTTTTTTTGGATTGAATTGGTTGGTTTATGTATGTTCGAATGTGATGATATCTATTATCCCTGTTTTATATGTATGAACCGTGCCTATGAAGCATGCATGTTTTTTCCCTGTTTTTGTATTTTTTTTATTGAATTAGTGTGTTATTTTATTGAATTAGTTAGTTTTGGTTTTGATATGCTGCAGGGTGATTTTATTCGATATGAAATCCATGGACCCAAACCTAAAACTAATTTATATTATAAATGTAAGGTCCTAGATACCATTAGGAAGACATTATTTGATGTAGGAGGAGAGGACTTGGTTAATGATTTTGGGGCAGGGGTTTTTGGACATTTTTTGGATTGGTCGGACAATGGACTTTCTTCGTCTTTATCATTAATTGAGCTATTTAGTCATGAGATTAAGTCCAATAATCATGAGTTGTTAAGGTTTAGAGTTTGTGGACATGATATCATGTTTTCACAGAGTGAATTCGCCCTTATTACCGGTTTGAATTTTGGAACAACACTTTTCGATCCTACTCCACGCCATGATTTAGAGTCCAGTACTGTATTCTGAGTCTTTTGCGGAGGTCAAATCCTATGTAGTAAAGAACTTTTGGAGAGGTTTGAACACAAAAAGGTTGATTGTATCCATAGGTTATTGTACCTCAGGGTGGCCAATATATTAGCATTCTGGTTTTTTGCACTATGGTATACAGAAAAAAGAAAAATAGAAAAGTGGTTGTATGTCTTAAGTGAGGATCTTGATGCATGGAACCAATTTCCATGGGGTACATATGCATACAAAGCACTCTTGTATTACAAAACGCATATACCCAATAGTCTGATTCAACTTGAGAAGAAAGCCCTACATCTTCCTGGTCCTTTTTGGGTACTACAGGTATGAAATTATCACCATTTTGTAACATTATTTTGTGATTAATGTTTGATCAAAATAATTTATTTTTTCTTATTATGTTGTTAGGTTTGGGCCTATGAGGTCATTCCTTAGTTGGGGAAGGCTTGTGCCCGGTTAGTTGAAGCAAATGTTGTGCCACGTATGTTGAAGTGGCAATTCAGAAGATCCAGCATAAAAGATTGGATAGCATTCTTCTCCCACCGGGTAATATACTGAAATTTAAGTGTGTTTATTTTTTTTCGAGAAAAATTGATTATATTATCATATATCTGTTTCAAAATTGCAGCTCACTGTGGTAACTGCCATACCTCCTTCGCCATTGGAGATGAGTAGCCAATATTGGCGATCTACACAAGGAGATGATAAGATGGGCGTGAATTACGTGGCTCCAATATCCACACATGCGCTACTACAAGGTGAAGGGTTGAGTATTGAAGTTATTGAAGAGACAAACCCTTCAATAGAGATACCAGTAGAGGTGCATCCCACTTCTACTGATGATTGGATTGGAGGCGGAGTTATGGTAGAAGTACCGGTGAATGAAGTGGATCCAGAGATTGAAGAGGAGCATGAACCTGAGCAGCCATTTGTGCAGAATGAGCAGCCATTAGAGCAGACTGAGGAAGATTTTGAGCCTCAATCACCGCTAGTATGAAGGAGACGAGAGAAGCGGCAGAGGAAACATAGTTCTTCTTCATCTTCGGGCAGTGAAGAATGTAGGCAAGAGAGAGATACGAATCTGTTTTGGAGAATCAAACAGTTCGTGTTAGATGATGTCAAACACTTCATTCTGGATGAAGTGGTGCCAAATTTGAAGGAGTACATTCATGAAGTGGTTACTTCTTCGTGCATGCGATCTGATGCTTCGGCTTCTCAGCTCATACCACGAACTCTTGATCGCCATCAGCCAGTTTCTCATCCACCAGAGGTATAACTATAATTTATATATTTTAGTCTTAGTTTGTTTATTTAATCTAATAATCTGAATTGAAACGCAGAAATCTGTTGGTGATGTTGATGATGATGAGGACACTGAGGTCATTATTCAGTATTTTGGACCGGTTTATGTGATAGAGTTTATAAAGGAAACTTATCAAGCATTCCGAGAAGGTCCTACAGATAATTACTGGATTTCACAAACGACCGGGCAGTGGCTTTTGAATGCCTTTTTCGAAAAGCTTGAAGACATATACACATATTTAACGATGGAGGAAATGGAATTGTTTGTTCACACCCTGAACATAATGCTCATTTCAAATAATAAGCATGTCCGTTGCTTGTAACCCGGATGAAGTTCGCTTTGTTAGCCCGAAATTCCAGGTGAGAACTTATTTATTTACAGTCAATGTTGTAATTATTTAAATTTATATGTTATTTAACAGTTTAATTTTGTTTATGATATGTAGGGGTTATTTACCAAGTCATATCCAGTAAGTCTGGCTCCTCGGCAAAAAGCACCCACTATTTTTGGATGAAATGCAACGCTTTATTAGAGGAGAAGATAGTTCATGTTCTCGGCCTTGGTTTTGTGCCTCTAAGGTAAGTGTTTGTGCAATTTATTGTTTCAGCCGGCTTCTAATTTCTTATAACAATTCTTTTTTTTTCAGATAATTATTCTATTTTCTGTTGGAGAACATTGGTTGACATTGAGGATCGACCTATCTACTTGGAGTTGCTTCATATATGATGCTACAGTGTTTACTCAAGGGGCAGTTGCAAGGAGATATAGATTCGAAGCAGTAAGGGGTATAACGGATAACCTCTACAAATATTTGGTCGATGGCAAATTTTGGGAGCAAAACAAGTTTGGTTTGCAACCGTGCAAGGAGAAGATGGCGGTGGACTTTGCCAAAGGCTTCAATGCTAATGACCACTTCAGTGAAGTGAAGCTGTGTATTGTTGCATGTTCATGGACCAATTAATTTGTGGACGACCGAATAACCCTTGGGCTGAAAGGGAAGGGTTCCAGGAAAGATATAGGTTGTAAATGGCTCATTGCCTTTTTTATTTGTCTTTTGAAGAGTGATGTACATTTAGTTGGATAATATTATGTTTGGAATAGTTTATCTTTTGGAATCAGTTGTTTCGAATAGTTTGGTTAATGTTGGATTGTTTGTTTTGGAATCAGTTGTTTTCGAATTGTTTGGTTAATGTTGGAAATTGAGCAGTATTTCGTTTTTTTGGTGCTTGAAATGTTATAAATTGTCTATTTCCATTCATTTTGGACGAATAACATCTCAAATAACAGACTTCCTGCCCAAATTCGGCGAGTTCCATCCTTAAAGCACTAACTTCCATCGCAATTCGGATGAATTCCATTTGAATTCCTCCGAATTCCATCCGAATTGCTCCTACTTCCATCCCAATTCTCCGATATCCATCCAAGTTGCTCCTACTTCCATCCCAAATCTCCGAATTCCATCCCAATTTGTATATTTTCAATCCCAATTGGGATAAATTCCATTTCAACTGCTCCGACTTCCATCCCAATTTCTCCTACTTCCATCCCAATTCGTACATTATAGCATTGTTATAAATTCGTACAATATAGTTTAATTTCAACTATAATGTAACCATAACATGATA
>JAPKLW010000828.1:123233-154554 GCA_026898455.1 Plectranthus barbatus
CGTACAATATAGTTTAATTTCAACTATAATGTAACCATAACATGATATTCTTAAGAATAATGTTATAAATTCGTACAATATAGTTTAATTTCAACTATAATGTAACCATAACATGATATTCTTAAGAATAATGTTATAAATTCGTACTATATAGTTTAATTCCAACTATAATGTAACCATAACATGATATTAAGAATGATGTTATAAATTCGTACAATATAGTTTAATTTCAACTATAATGAAACCAAATTAGCAATAATTCGTCCCAATTGGGATGGAACTCTCTAAATTGGAATGGACCTCGACCAAATTGGGATGGAACTCGCTTAATTGGGCTGGACCTCGGCCAAATTTGTAATATTTCATCTCAATTCGGATGGAAGTAGCTAATTTGGGATGGACCTCGGCCAAATTGGGATGGAACTCGCTAAATTGGGCTGGACCTCGGCCAAATTAGCAATATTTCGTCTGTATTCGATCATACTTGTATTTCATTGACATATCACATCACTCTTGCATTTACATATCAATGTATGTGCCAATTTATCTTTTCAGTCAATAAATGCTCAAATAATTCGGTTTCACGTGAAAGTGAAACTCTGCAAAGTTGTTGAAATAATTCATGCATACTATTACACATTTGTCGACCAAGAAGCCATTAATTTTTTTTTAATAATTCGAACTATTTACCAGTCCCTTCTATTTAAGGGAGAATTTGTATAGTTTAAATTCACTTCATTTCCTTCGAAAAGTTTTCCTACGTCAAATGGACTTGCTCTTTCTCTTTCTCTTTCTCTTTATTCCACTCATACGATTTAATATTGATGAAAGAAATCGTGTACTTGATAAATTGGAAGAGGATTTTTCCTACGTCAATTAGTCCGGAAGAGGATTTTTCCTATGTCACATGGAATAGGTGTCTTTGATCCGGATTCCTCCGCATCTTTCTCCTATTCCCGAATCTACATACGGGGCAAGCGATCACCTTATGGTTTCAGCACATCAGCCCTAGCTTCTTCGTTACGGGAATAGAGATGAAAGCTTAAGGTTAGTGAGCAGCAAAATTGTTGCTATTTCTGAAGGAAAACCGGTGGCTTACGAGAAGCAAAATCGATGGCCACCGACAAGCAATTTTGGTGCTCACTAATTATTATATTTAAGCAGCGAAAGAGATGAGGGAAACCCAGTGGCAGTTCTATCTCCTTCGTTGTATCTCCGACTGCAACATCCTTCTAGGGTAGCAAAATGTGTATCAAAATGTAATTAAATTCTCTGTAATATTGTAGCAAAATGTGTATCAAATTGAAATTTAATTCTTTGTAATATTGTATCAAAATGTTGAATAATATTCTTATTAAAAACAATATAATTTTTTTTATGAAATGTTATAAAAGATTATTAGACAAATTCGTAAATTATTCGTTTATTTAGAAATTTAGTGACTCGTAATTAAGAACAAGTTCAAAATTTGATGTTTATTTAGAATTTAAAAAAAATGGAACTCGGCCAAATTGGGATTGAACTCGCCAGTTTGGGATGGACCTCGGCCAAATTAGGATGGAACTCGCTAATCATTAGACAAATGGAACTCGGCCAAATTAGGATGGAACTCGCAAATTTGGGATTGACCTCGACCAAATTAGGATGGAACTCGCTAATCATTAGACAAATGGAACTCGGTCAAATGGTATGGAACTCGCCAATTTGGGATGGACCTCGGCCAAATTAGGATGGAACTTGCGAATTTGGGATGGAACTCGCTAATTATTAGACAAATGGAACTCGGTCAAATGGTAAGGAACTCGCCAATTTGGGATGGACCTCGGCCAAATTAGGATAGAACTCGCTAATTATTAGACAAATAGGACTCAGTCAAATTGTATGAAACTCGCCAATTTGGGATGGAGATAGGCCAAATGGGATGGAACTCGCTCAAAGTTAGTTTTTTCACGTGAAAGTCTGATTTTTATTGTACAAATTTGACCGAAATAATTCACATGCATGCAAACACATTCATTTCGACTTTATTCAATTGAATAAAGCCAACACACATAATCCGAATGTAGTTGTCCAGTCAGATGATGACGACGAAGCTGAATTCGATACGGAATCATCCGATGGTGATGAACGCCACAATTACAATGTTTCGTTATTCAATTGTACAATTGAAGATTTCACTGCTTGGGTCCGAGAACAAGGTGGTATGGGTGCCATTGTATCAAGCATGGTCCCAACTCAGCCATTACCGGCTAAAACAGTTGATTTCCTAAGTCAGCAAATGAATAATTGGTTAAAGATAATTCTGGTAGATACATCTGACGTACCTATATCATGAGATGTTCAAGCAGTATTGGATGAGGAGTTGCGAAAATGATCATTTTTTGGAAAAAAGAGGACTTGTATGTGACTGTCGGACTTTGGCACATGGAGCATCAAGTTGAATTTAAAGTGTCGCGATCTACTAAAACTCGAATGGAATATAGTTGCAGCCGTAGTGATAACTGTCCGTTCATTCTTAGAGCCACTAATTCAGAAGGGTGTTGGGTTGTATACAAATTCTGCCCAAGTCATACTTGTGCTACAAGTCTTGACAACATCCGAAGTAGAACTATACGCTCGAAGGTTATCTCTGCATATTTTTCCCGGAGAATGCGCCGACAAGAATCGATGATGAAATCGCAAGATATAATGGCGGAGCTTCGACAAAATTTCGGAATTAAGGTTAGCTACAACAATGCGCTACGAGCTCGAAATGGTGTCATAGCTATGATATACGGTAGCTTAGAGGATTTTTTCAACTTGCTTCCGAAATATTTTTATGTTCTCCAACAGCACAATTCAGGCACCATTATCGACCTTAATATCCGCGAAGATGGACGACTACGACAGTTCTTTGTTTGCTTGGGTGTGTCTCGTGCAACATTCTCAACTTTATTAAGACAAGTGATTGTCGTTGATGCAACTCACCTCAAGGGCATAAATAAATGTGTGCTATTGGTTGCAGTAACCAAAGACGGCAATGAGCAGATATTCTCTCTGGCAATTGGATTTGCACCAATCGAGAATGATGAGAGCTGGACATGGTTTATGTCCCGGATCCGGATGGCTTTCCATTCTAATGAACAATTCAAAGTCAGCAATACAGAAACAACGTGGAAGCTTGATCTCCAAGACAACTTGTGCGGGTGTCGTGAATTTTAGCTGGATCTCATTCCATGCTCGCATGCTATTGCTGCAATTCGATTAGTAAATATATCCACACATCATTCTTTAATTTTTTAAAATAACCTTTATAATTGTTGTTGACACAGCTTCAAGGGTACGAGTGTATATGACTATGCTTGGTCATACTACAAGACATCCAATTGGCAAAAAATATATGGAGAGATCGTAAACCCGCTGCCTCCCAAAGATGAGTGGGTTGTATCACCAGAAGCACAAGCTTGTGTTCTTTTGCCGCCGATTGTGAATCGCCAAGCCGGTCGACCAAGAAATAGTCATCGTCCTTCAGGAGCATAGACGGGACAAACATCGACTAGTAGACAACGAGCTCCAAAGAAATGCAGTATATGTGGATCTACAAGTCACACAAAACGTGGCTGTCCAGAAAGAGTTCCGCATAATTAATTTATTTGGGTTTTAGGAATTTTATTGCCTCACGTATTGTAATATGTTCGGTTTAATTGTGTTAAATTGAGGACATGAAATTCCAATTCAAAGTGCTCGTGATTCCCATTATTTATATTTTATGTGCTTCACATTTCAATTCTAAATACCAACAAATTTTACATGATTTAGATTTTTTGCAAATCGCAACATGTAATGGAATTTTAAAAAGATCCCACACAAAAATTTATTAAAAATGGACTTCCATCCCATTTTTGTTAAGTTCTGGCGCATTTAAGCGACTTCCATATGATTTAATCCGAATTTCATACGAATTCCAGCTATAATGGCCGACTTCAATCCCAATTGATTTACTTCCAGCCCAATTCGAAGCGAGTTCCTGCCCATTTTGAAATGCGAAGTCCACCTGAATTTCTTACTTTTTTTATTACTTTATATTACTATTTTAATGCAACCCTAAATCAATAATAATAAATAATCAAACAGTTGGACTTCTCTCACAAATCGATAAAAATGATTGGGAGATTGAGACATTGTAGGCAGAGAAAATACACTTTTGCTATTTTGTGAAGTTTTTCATAAAGGGTGCTATTTTTTGAATGTGTTTTATCTTTTGCTATTTAAAATTATTCCCTCTAATTTTAATATTAGATAATGATAGACCAACAATATTTGCCTCAGAAAATAACGTATTATTCATCACGTATATATAGAGTTTACAAGATATGAGAGATCTATCTAAGATATGTACAATCTAGAGAGATATACAAGTATATGAGAGAATCTAAGAAGATATAGATATATTTAAGAAGATATGATATCTTTATGAATATCTAGTCTAATATCCCCCCTCAAGCGAGATTGTGGAAAGCCGTCAACTCGAAGCTTGCTGCGAAAGTATTAGAATAAGGGGCGAGGAAGGCCTTTGGTGAAAATGTCAGCCACTTTCTCGGAAGATCGAATGAATGCCATTTTCAGTTTGTTCGCATGGACCAATTACCGGACAAAATGATAGTCAATGTCAATATGCTTAGCTCTCTTATGTGCTACGGGATTTTGAGTTAAGAATATCGCACTGTTGTTATCACAAAGTAGACTCCGCGGCGCTGGAAGCTTGACACGAAGCTCTTGTAACAAATTTGTAACCCATATTATTTCTGCAGCAGTGTTGGCAAGTGCGCGGTATTCAGATTCACAGCTAGAACGTGAAACTATTGGCTGCGTCTTAGCACTCCAGGAGATTAGGTTTCCGGCAAGAAATATGGCATATCCATACGTTGACCGGCGAGTATCCGGGCAACGTGCCCAATCCGCATCAGAGTAGGCGACGAGATTGCAACTTTCACGGCCAGTAAATGTCAGACCATGATTAATTGTACCCTTCACATAGCGAAGAATACGTTTGACTGTCTGATAATGCTCCTCCGTGGGGGAATGAAGAAACTGGCTTACTAGATTGACGGCGAATGAGAGATCCGGCCGTGTGATGGTTAAGTACTGAAGAGCGCCAACCAGGGAACGGTAGAGAGTAACGTCGGCGAAGGCCTTTCCGTCGACCTGGAGAGTTGTGTTTGCAGCAATTGGAGTCGAGACTGGCTTAGAGTCCAATAAGTCTGTCCGAGATAAGATGTCCCTGGCATACTTGGCTTGAGAAAGAAATAATCCATCCACAGTGTAGGTTACTTCCAGTCCAAGGAAGTAGTTTAGCTGGCCGAGATCTTTAATGGCGAACTCGGTATTCATGTCACGAATGAAATTTGAGATAGAGGCTGCGTCGTTACCTGTCAGGATTATATCGTCGATGTAGACCAGAAGAAATAGGACCACATTGTCCTTGAAGAGAGTGAAGAGTGATGTGTCTGATTTGCTGCAGCCGAACCCAAGGCGAAGTAAGTAGTCGCTGAGCCGGGTAAACCAGGCACGTGGTGCCTGCTTCAAACCATATAGTGCCTTGGACAGTTTGCAGACATGATTTGGAAACTGCTGAACAGTGTAACCAGGAGGTTGTTCCATGTATACAGAAGAAGATAAGTCGCCATTTAGAAAGGCATTTTTGACGTCAAGCTGATGAAGCGGCCAGCTGTGGAAGATGGCGAGACTGAGAATGACCCGGACTGTCGTTGCCTTGACTACCGGACTGAAGGTATGCGAGAAATCAAGACCAGGAATCTGAGTGAAACCCTGAGCAACCAATCGCGCCTTGTGACGATCAACAGAACCGTTGGATAAGAATTTGGTGCGGAAAACCCACTTGGAGCCCACTATGTTGGCGTTCTGAGGTCTGGGGACGAGGGTCCATGTGTTGTTTCGACGCAGAGCAGCCATTTCCTCGTCCATAGCAGCCATCCAATGAGCATGTTTAGCAGCAGACTTGTAGCCACGCGGCTCTGAACTTGACAAAAGAGCATCAAAAAATACAGTGTTAGCAAGATTAGCAATATATCGTGGTCTAAAGATAACGGCCTTGGATCGAGTGATCATGGGGTGAGTGGGCTGCATGGGCGGTGGTGGGACAAGATTAGGGTTAGGGTTATGATTTTCGGCGAGATTAGGGTTAGGGTTAGGGTTAGGGTTTTCGGCGATATTAGGGTTAGGGTTAGGGTTTCCGGCTGGAGTAGCTGGAGGGACGGAAGGAGGACAGATAGGACAGGGGGCGGTTGGCGTGTGTTGTTTCGAAGGGGAGGATGGCGTCGACTGGGTGGGAGGCGAGGGCAGAGAGGGCATCATCAAACTTAGTTCGAGGAAGGACAAGATGTCGAGGGAGTTGAGAGGCGACATGGGCGAGTTTGAGACAAAGGGAAAGTGGTTCTCATCGAACCTTGCATGACGAGTGATATAGATACGCGTCGTAGCAGGATCGAAGCACTTAAAACCCTTATGAGTGGAAGAGTATCCTAGAAAGATGCATGGAAGACTACGAGGGGAAAATTTGGTTGCGGCGTAATCCCTTAAGCATGGATAAACGCGACAACCAAACCGGTGGAATGTGGAGTAGGAAGGGATTGAGCCGTATACTAGCTGAAAAGGGGAACTACCATCCAAAATAGGAGTAGGGAGACGGTTGATTGTATAAACTGCAGTACTAAAGGCATCTACCCAGAAGGACATTGGTAAATTGGCGTGAAATAGGGATGTAAGACCGGTTTCAGTAATATGGCGATGTTTCCGTTTAGCCCGGCCATTTTGACTTGGAGTATATGGACAGGAAAGGCGATGATGAATGCCTTTAGAGAGAAAGAAGTCACGGACATTGTGGTTTGTGAATTCTGTTCCCCCATCAGATTGGAAAGTTTTGATTGAACGAGAGAATTGGTTTTCAACAAAGGCAGTGAAGATTTGTAGATGTTTAAAAAAATCTGATTTTCTTGCTAAAGGATAGAACCATGTGAAACGAGAGAAATCGTCAATGAAGATGACATAGTATCGAAAATTTGAAGTAGAAGTAACAGGTGCAGGGCCCCAGAGATCACAGTGAATTAAATCAAGAAGATGCGAAGAACGCTTTTTATTAAGTTGAAATGGAAGCTTAGAGCTTTTAGCAATTTGACAAGAACGACAAAGAGTGCTAGACAAATAACGATTGGAAAGGGAAATAAAACCTAATTTGCTAAGCAGAAGGGACTCGGGCGGAATGTGACCCAAGCGAGTGTGCCAAACATCCATGGATGCTTGCATGGGTCTCGTTCTCGCGGTAGCAAGAAGAGCTGTGCAATCTCCATCCAGAACGTAGAGACCATCTTTACGGTGTCCCGTGGCAACAACATGATTTGTGTTCCGGTTCTGAATAAGAAAGGAAGAGTGTGAGAAGACAACACGAAGGGGTAAATCACTGATTAGTTTACTGACAGATAAGAGATTCTTAGTAATAGAAGGAACGACAAGGACATCAGATAGGTGAATATGAGAGTTGAGAGATAGGTTACCGGTGTGAGTGATAGGAAGATGAGCACCGTTACCTACAACCACCTGTTGGTTACCAGAATAGGGTTTGGCATTGTTAAGGATGGCAGGACTTGAAGTCATATGGGCAGAAGCGCCGGTGTCGATATACCAATCCGAATGGTCGGAGGAAGGTATCGAACATCCTGCGGAAAAGGCTTCGGCGAGATTGGAAGAGGGCTGCGGACCGTATCTTTGAGGGCAGTGCGAAGCATAGTGGCCATTAGTGCGGCAGATCTGACAGTGAGGCAGCCGTTTTTGATTCTTTTGTCCATTGCCCTTCTTGGAGTTTTTGTTGTATTGAGGCCGAGAGTCAGTCGGAGGTGGGCCAAGGATACCACGGCCGGAAGAAGAGGCAGATTTGCTGTAGAAGGCGACAGAGGCAGGAGCCGGAGGATCCAGGGATGCTTGGAATAAGGAGAAACTTTCTGCCTTGGCCAGCAAGTCACTGAATGACGGAATAGTTGGTAGAGCCATCTGTGCAGCGGAGAAGTTGACAAAAGAGGGCCCGAGACCTCGGAGAAACCAGTGAGCCTTGTCAGTGTCGTCCATTGGTCGACCAATAGCAGATAGCTGATCGCAGATGGATTTGAAAGTGCGGTCGTATTCACGTACCGAGCGATCACCTTTCTTTAGTAGCTGAAGTTCATCTTTCAATTGAATTTCCTTGGTTTTGGATTTGTGACTGAATGATGATTCTAGGGCGAGCCATACAGATCGGGAAGAAGCACACCCTAGGGTTTCTGCCATGGCTTCTTCGGAGAGGGTAGACAGAAGGAGGCTAAGGAGGCTTTGGTCTTGTAGACGCCAAGAAGTATAGGCCGGATTCACAGTGGAGATGCCTGCGATGTCCGTGAGGGTCGTGGGCGGGGAAGGATTGGATCCATCGACATAACCAATTAGGTTTTGGCAAGTCAGCGGCGGAACGATTTGGCCTCGCCATAGGAGATAGTTTGAGGAAGTGAGCTTGATTGTGATCATGTGCACAAGAGTTGAGAGGGGCAGAAGATCAATGACCGGATTAGGATCGGCCATAGCTAGAGACGAAGATGAATTAGGGTTAGGGTTTTAGATGTTAGGGTTTTTGGAAGAGGAGATGGCACGCGAGCGTGAGGCTTCGCGCGAGGAAGGGAGAGGGTAGAGGTACGGGCGGGGGTGAGATGAAGCCGCACGAGCGTGAGGCTCGCGAGGGAGAGAGGGCGCGAGAGGTTGTTGCGCACGGGGAAGAGAGATGGGCGAGATAAACGTGCAAGCGTGAGGCCGGCACTGCGGAGCGAGGCGAGAGGATTATGTGAGCGTGAGGCTCGGCAATGGGAGGGAGAGAGGGAAGGAGACGAAAACTAGGGTTTGGGGAGAAAGAGATCGGCTAGAATAAGAGGGAAGAGAGCAGGATCGCGGTTAGGCTGATACCATGATAGACCAACAATATTTGCCTCAGAAAATAACGTATTATTCATCACGTATATATAGAGTTTACAAGATATGAGAGATCTATCTAAGATATGTACAATCTAGAGAGATATACAAGTTTATGAGAGAATCTAAGAAGATATAGATATATTTAAGAAGATATGATATCTTTATGAATATCTAGTCTAATAGATAATTATTCAAATCTTTTTTTATTGCAAGGAGCTATAAAGAAAAAAAAAAAGGTGATATCATCTAAAATTTACCGTTTCTTAACAGAAGACTTTTTGGTTTCATCTATCATATTCCTGAGCGGTTGTGACGTATAAAACGTATATTTTTATGTCAAACGGTAATTTAATTTGTGGGTTATTTTAATAACAGGATATGATTATGTTTCCTTTTCCGACCATTTTTGACAGAAACACATTAAATTTAAATAATTATTAAAGATATAATATATTGAAGATGGGCCAATTGGCTATATAAATAACCAATCTCATCATGTGGCCATATATACGGTCCAACTTTGATTAATCGTTATACCTATATGCATTCAAATATAGCCATTATGCCTGATCTGCAACTAATTCTTATCTTAAATTTCATTGTCCAGATTCTCAGACCAGCATTTTGCGCCACTATAGTCGCGGAACCTGGATGCGCGGATCGGTGCGGGGTTTTGCAGATTCCGTATCCATTTGGAGTCCGGTCAGGCTGCTTCCTCAACCCGTCTTTTCACATTCGATGCAATACTTCTACTGACCCCCCGAAAGCCTACCTCTCCCTGATTAATGCAGAAGTGATTGAAATAAATCAAACTTATATTCGGGTAAAGTACCCCAACCTAGTTTCCGTTTGTTATGATTTATCAGTCGGATCTGGAATGACTGTGACCGTTCCCGAGTCATATAAAAAAATTAGAATGGGTGCCAACTTGTCGGGGACTCCCTACACGATATCCTATGAAAACAGGATCATCGCCCTGGGTTGCGACGATTTGCTGCTGGTGACCGAGCCACCCGACGCAGTTTTGGTCCGTGGCGGGTGCTCAGCGGTTTGTCTGGAGACGAATGATGGAAGCAGCGTCGGGTATTGCAAAAATTCTACTACTTCGGTCGGTAATGGTTGCTGCCAAACCTACATTTCCAAAGGTAATATCATTAACTAACCCATTGAGTAGAGCTAAGCATGAGCAAAGACGGATTGTGAGTTACTGGGGATAGGCAAAAAAAACATAAAATCGACTCAATAGTAATATGGTGAAGCTTAAGTTTGAACTACTCAAGTATTTGTGTGCTCGAGCTCCATGATTCTAAACTCAATAACTTCTCGTCCCTTATCAAATTTGAGTACTATAATAGAGCTAGAATTTGAACTAAGCCTTACCAAACTTGATATAATTAAAATATTTATTCCTTACTTTATTGTATAATTATAAATTTAAATTTTGTATTAAGATTAAAAAAATAAAAATGAATTAAATCAAGATGAATGAGCTTGAGCTTTGCCATTATCAGCTCGTGATAACCCCTATATAATCTATCGACAGATTTATTACTTACTTGAATTTACTTACTTCCTTTATTTATTTATTTATTATGATCATAGGGACATAATCTCGCGACAATTTATTCCTAGTTAATTTTTAAATAAAAACACATTTATATTATTTAAAATATAAATTAATTATTGATATTTACTTTTTGAGGCCGACTTTTCAATGTTAATACATTATTAAACAATTATTTGTGCTTTAAAAAAGCACATTGCCAAATTAATATACAAAATCTTGCCAATACAATAATAATTATTGTACTTTTTTTTCTAAAAAAACAGTGCTAATATAAATCGACGGAATTATCAATTGTAATTTTTATTAATTTCCATACATAATTATGTATTGGGTAAATAGGGAAAAATACCCTAAACTACTGACGTTTTCGGAAAAATACCTCAATCTATTTTCATCAATTAAAAATACCTCAATCTTTATTTTTCTTTATGGATAATACCTTAATCTATTACTATTTTTGAAAAAATACCCTAATCTATTATTATTAGTTAAAAATACCTTAATCTTTAATTTTAATTATGAATTATACCAAAACAAGAAAAATTATTGGCTCAAACAAAGATGACGGTCAAACAAACTATGTTCGTTTGTATTAAATTTAATATGCTAAATAATTAATATTTACTATATACTCAAATGCATTTATATTTCATCTTTGTGTGAGCCAATAATATTTATCGTTTTGGTATAATTCATAAATGAAATTAAAGTTTGAGGTATTTTAAACTAATAATAATACATTGGGGTATTTTCTAAGAAATTAAATAGATTAGGGTATTATTCATAAACAGGAGTAAAGATTGGGGTATTTTTAACTGATGAAAATAGATTGGGATATTTTTCCAAAAACGTCAATAGTTTAGGGTATTTTCCCCTATTTACCCTTATGTATTTTATTTATTGTAAATATATAAATTCTTATAGTAATCTTAAAATTAAATGTTTTGAAATTTTCTAAAACTTACCCTTCGATAATCATATTGTAAAGTACTCCTTTCGGGAGTTTCCGTGAAGATTTCACATGCTGGCAACTATGAACTAATTATAAAACTCGTAAATCGAAAAAATTTGTGAATGATCAAACTCTTTATCATTGGTCGTCATGCTTAAGAGTATATAATTGGTGAGTTTTGGTATTGGAAAGATTCATTCTGAAACCCATTGTTTAGTAGACAGGTATCACAATGAAAGAAATCAAATGATTCTCAAATATTTGGGATACTCATTCCCTTTATAATTGGTGGGTATTCATTCCCACAACTTATTCCGAAAATTATTATTTTTATCATATAAATTTATAATTATTTTTTTATTTATTTGTTTTATAATGAAAATAATTTTATTATGATTAATACATTACTATATTATTATAATTATAATACTATAATCATAATTATAAATATTATTAAAATTATGTATTGCTAGAATATTATTAATAGTATATTGTGAAATTGAAAATAATAATTAATATCACTATATGTAATATATATAAATATATTGTAAATTTCACATATAAGTAATATTGAGAAAGTATTTTATTAATATAATATTATTGTTAGTCCAAAAATCAGTTAAGTACCATGGAAGTCTTTCAAGGTTGGGTCATCCTAACCGATGATTGTGGTGCCAGTTTGGGTTCAGAAATAAAATTATTATGCTAGCGAGCGATATATCACTTAGACCAATTCAGTAATATACTCCAATACTTGATGTGTTGGGTTTTAAATTCAATGCAGAAATTTAAATAAAGCAGTAAATAAGACAAAGTATTTATAGAGGTTCAGATCAAACACACCTACGTCCTCTCTTCAGCTGCACTATTTGGAATTCACTAAGATGGAGATTACAAAGAAGTCATCACTCTGTTGATAGCTGGTGAATGCCCGTGTCCATCAGTCCACTAGCTCACTCGCATGTCCTTCACTCTCCTTCGCTTCTTCGGGCCTGGAGTGAGGACGTACCTTATAGCCTCCAAACTGGATAGTAGATTTTGAGTTCCTATCAAGAATGTCAAATACGTGGTATACACCCATGATAGTTGCCACCAGAGAAGAGATAACTCCATGATGTTTCTTTCTCAGAAAGTAAGAAAACTAAAAATTGCTCTTACTAGACACACAAAACCTCGTGTTCAAGAAGGAAAATGAAAAGTTGATAAACTTAGCCACAAAGCTTTTGGATCTATAAGTTGGTAGTTTTGAGATATTGGTCAAATTCGTAGAAGGTTGGAGGTTCAGGTTAGATCAACAACCTTCTCAAGGTAGATTGCAACCTCTATTTCTCGGTGCTTCCTTGGAAGGTTTGGATTTGAAGCTGATTGGAGCCGTTGTGAGACAAAAAAAACTTTTCCTATCGAAGTCTCACTTTTTCTATCTCACAGTGTCTTATTTGTCAGAACAGGTAGACTTTTGTTGTTTTAGTGAGAACGACTCATTTATCCAGTCCGAGAAATGTTTGCTGGTTGATTTCTAGGACAAACAAGCTTGTGAGTATCTCAGACTTTAAGATCTCCTCTCTTAAAATATGGTCTTGAGTAAGTTCTTGCTCGTCCTAGCATGAGTGTGTCTTCTTGCTGGTTTGGAAGAGCCTTGGTGGTGACATCTCCTGGTAAGCTCCTTGCTTCTGGCTCACCAGCTAATGATTATGTGTCAACCAGCTCTTCCAAAAACCCTTTGTTGCTAATATAGTGTTAGCCAACAACCTAGACAAGCTTCTTTGCTGGTGAAAATTTCGACCAACAAATCTCCTAAAGCTTCTAGTTAGCTCTTATTACAACTCAATAATTACAATACATGACACTACAAGAATAAGCTAACCTCGGTAGAGACACACTAAACTAGTAGGATGCTTGACTCATTAAAACATCATTTAAGGAAGGAATTTCTAACATTTTTTATGAAGTCAAACTCACTCTAAGTTGGCAAAACAATCACAAGTTTCCGAGTTTACAAATTATCATTATAGTCAATACATGAAAACAAGGATTTTGCATAGCTTGTCTTATGATCTTTCCCCTGACTGGGAGAGATATTTCTCGATTAATAATCAAAGGGAGAAACAAAATGTTGTTTACACAAAACGTTGAAGAGTAGTAAAAGAATGATGAGAAGAGACTGAGACAAAGAACCATTGTCTTCAATCTTTAGGCCGGTTTTTCCATCAATTGCTAAGAGATCACAATTACAATAAAAAGTTACAACTGACTAAAAAGAAAGAAAAGAAAAGATGGCAGGTAAACAACTAAAGTTCTGTTAGATTGCAGGTCTTCTCTACTTCTTCTCAGCTCCGTCTTCTCTTCTCTACATCCATCCTCTATCATCTCATTAGCTCCTCTTTACTCTTTCTCTTATCCCATGTCCTTCTAAGAGAGAAAATGAGGTTAAAGAGTTGAAATAAAGGGTTATTAGGGAGGAAAATATATAAGATGTGGACCATGCCTTGAAATTCAAGGAAATACGAATCCACCGTCTTCTTTGATCTTGTCAACCAGATGTGTTGTTGACCTACCTCCCCTACAATGACATGCAAAGAAATTTGTCGTAACTTTGGACTTGTGTTCATCTAAGGTCAGGTAATAAAGAACAATTTTTTGTTCTCTCCATCTTCGAAGATGGCATGAACCTCATCACGCATGTTGTCTTCAATGATATCCGGCATGCTGGCAGTGGATGGATCTTTGATCTCCTCTGGACACTTCTCTTCATGCTATGAGCATGGATTTTTCATGGTTGACAAGATTTTAACCATTGTAGTGAGAAGACAAATATTTTAAAGATGAATGTCATAGAGAATTTTCAAGGGGCTAAGTGAGTCTTATGAGAAAAATATAGGGTCTGGATCTTGTGGAGATTTGTAATAGAAGATTTGATAGCTTCTGCAACTGTTACAGTTCTGATCTCATGAGGCGTGCGATATTGTGGCACATTCTTATTCCTTTTTGGGGCTGCATAACATTAAATGCAGTGTGTAAATATAAGACATCGTAACTTCCGCCCTTCGATATTTGTGCCTGCTAACTACTAGTAATGTCATCATCTTGAACATCCTTAATTGGGAAGAGAGTCCTGTCGATCTTTCCTTATCTGAAGTCATTCTTTCGTAGAAACTGAGATAGAGTCTTATACGAAGCTTGTAGTGTGTGCTTAAGTCCGTAGAGAGCCTTCTACAGCCTGTAGACCTGGTTGCCTTCTTCAAATCATGGAGGTTGTTCCACGTACACTTCCTTCTTTAGCTCGCCATATAAGAAGACATTCTTCATGTTCATCTAGAAGACAATGGAGTTCTTATATGCTGCATGAGTTAGAAATAACCTAATTGTTACAATCTAAATTTGATGCATGGTTGTTGTCCTCACAAGCTATGCCAAGCATATTGATTTTATAGATCATTACCTCAACATAAGCTTTTGTCACCTTCTTCTGAATGTTCTTATTCAATCTTGCTCTTTCCTCCTTTCTAGCTCTTGGACACTCGAACTTCAAATGGTTTGGTGAGTTACATCCACAACAAGATAGTTGTTGTCTACCAAAGGATTGAGGCTGGTCAATTACCTTCTTCTCAACTGACTCGTCAATTGCCACTTGAGTATTTCCTTAGATTTCTCATGTGTTCTTGTCAGTTTCCTCATATTTTTCACCAGTTTTGAATAGAATTTTCATCTGTTGTATTTTTACGGGAGATGCAGGCGCAAGTGTCTCAGTTGTTTGACTATAATGAACAGTTGTCTCTCTACAGGATAATTTCATCTTTGTCTTCACGATGATCTGATTGATAGCTCTTATTGATGAATAGAGTTATGTATTCCAATTATTTGCTTAGAGAATGGCTAGTCTTTTCGCTTCATTATCGTTGAAAAGATCTATATCAAACTCATAAGCTTGAATATACATTAAAATTTCCTCGGTGGAGATATATTTTCTTTTAATGTTTTTACCTCAACGAACGAGTCGTCTTTTTGCATTTCTATCTTTATTTTGCATTAAAATCTATGAGTGAATAACTTCTTCCGATCATAGTTAACCCATTGACTATCGGATTAAACTATACTTTCATTCGCTTGCTTATTTCTCTAAAAATCCTAGCAAATGATTCTTACTTGAAGATGCGTAGATGTAGCTTATTCTATTTAAATCGATCACATTCTTTACACAACTCTTTAAGAAAATCCCAAATTTCCTTCCCCTTCATGTGATCTCCATCAATGGTGGAGAAAATAATATTGTTTCTCTAGTTTTCTAGTTGATTTCTCCTTTTATCTTTGGATGTCCACTCACTAGTTGGCTTTGGCACCATCTCTACACCTTTATTATTTGTACAATTAGTGTTGATCTTCATTATTAGTATCGATTCTTCTGTGATTAATTCTTCTTATATTCATGGAGAGAAAGGAGGTGACCGAGGTCGGGGTTGGGGCTCGGGGCACAGGTCACGGGCGCGGGCGCTCGAGGGCGAGGCGAGCGTTGACGGCGCGCGAAGCGAGCCAATGGGTGCCACATACACTGCACACTTGGTTATTACACACCTCAACCATTAAGGTATTTAAACCTTGATTAATTACTTTTATTAATCAATGTGGGATACACTTCATTTATTACATACTTCACTTAAGTTATAATCCCACCAACTGTGTCACTTCGTGGTCTCATTTCTCACTCACCGGAATTCAGATTTGAGAAAAAAATATACCACGACCATCTACTCTTTGCGTAAATTAAGTTGGTAATATTTAATTATGACGAAATTAAATATTTCACATCGGGAATTTACCACAAAGTACCCGAATTACCAACAATTCCCCCTTGAGTGGAAATGCCGAAACACATGATGCACAGCCAACTCAGTTTCGAGAGATGTTGATGCATCTAAACAGGCAGCTTATGGCTTTTAACCGTTCATCTTCAATGTCGTCGAGCACACTGGCGGCTTAGTGGTAGGGATACCTTGAACTAATCCTCCATCGTGTGTACCGAGTCAACAACATTGAAACATTAATATTTCAACCTCTTTTCGTTCTCACGTTTGGTTCTATTACAAGCCATGGACACCCCCCTTTGGTTTCATAAGTGTTCATTTGAAGCGACCCCCACTTCCACTTATATAGGTGACCTCCTATTCCGAGCATTTCTGCCAAGCTCAACCATCACGAGGTTTTTAGGAGTCATTAAAAGTCACTTAGGACATAACTTTTACCACATGCAGGCTCATAACACCCACTTGCTATCTTTAGGGAGGGTAGAGAAGTCATTTCCAAGGCATCGCCACTAGAAAATACTTTTATCTTGTCGGTGTTATCACTCGAACTTGTGTATTTTAATTGTCTCATTGAACCCAGTTCTTGGGATCTCCAATCATCTAGGTTGGGTATCCACTACACTCATTCATAATGTGGATTTCAATCCCATTCCCTCAAGCAATTTATTCATTTGATCTCGATTTAACCATTTGGTTAGCAGATCCGCAAGGTTATCAATTGATTTCACATAATCAATGGATATCACACCATTTGAGATCAATTGTCTAATGGTATTATGTCGACGACGTATATGTCTTGAGTTACCATTGTACATATTATTCTGTGCTCGACCAATAGCCACTTGGCTATCAAAGTGAATCATCACTAATGGCACAAGCTTGTTCCAACAAGGAACATCCTCTAGAAAGTGTCGAAGCTATTCTGCTTCTTCACCTGCTTTATCTAAAACAATGAACTCGAATTCCATTGTGGAACGAGCTATACAAGTTTGTTTTGTTGATTTCCACGACACTGCCCCCCACCGATTGTAAATACGTATCCACTTGTGGAGTGGAAGTTATTTGAATCAGAGATCCAATTGGCATTACTGTACTCTTCAAGTACAGGTGGAAAACTTGCATAATGTAATCCCTAGTTAAGAGTATACTTCAAGTATCTCAAAACTCTCACAAGAATCTTCAAGTGATCATTACTGGATTGCTCGTGTATCTGCTCATTTTGCTCACCGCATATGCAAGATTTGGTCTAGTACAGTTAGTCAAATACATTAGACTACCAATGACCCTTGCATATTCCTCTTGACCAACAAGGTCACCTTTGTTTTTGACAAAGTGAACATTAAGCTCTAGTGGTTTTTTGGCTGGGGTACTATCATAAGCATCGAATTTCCTTAACACTTTCTCAACGTAGTGAGATTGTGATAGGGCAATTCCATTAGGTTGCCTTATGATTTTGATTCCAAGAATCACATCAGCCACACCCATGTCTTTCATGTCGAAGTTCTTCTCCAACATTCGTTTAGTATCAACAATCATTTGTTGATTCCTACTCATGATCAACATGTCGTCTACATAGAGGCAGACAATCACAAAATTGTCAAACTTGTCTTTGTAGTACACACATTTGTCACATTCATTATACTTGAATCCATTTGACAACATCGCATTGTCAAATCGAACATGCCACTGCTTGGGCGCTTGTTTAAGACCGTATAAGGATCTAACCAAATTGCATACCTTTCTCTCTTGTCCGGGTACTACAAATCCTTAAGGTTGATCCATATAGATTTCTTCTTCTAGCTCTCCATTTAGGAAAGCTGTCATCACATCCATTTGGTGTATTTCGAGATTGTGCAAAGCAGCAATCGCGATA
This sequence comes from Plectranthus barbatus, assembly GCA_026898455.1. Lineage (NCBI taxonomy): Eukaryota > Viridiplantae > Streptophyta > Magnoliopsida > Lamiales > Lamiaceae > Plectranthus > Plectranthus barbatus. Next base: position 141,410 of record JAPKLW010000828.1, read on the forward strand.
AGCACCCTAATAGATGTGATCCTAGTCACAGGTGAATAGGTATCGAAGAAATCATCTCTCTTTTTTTGTTTAAAGCCTTTCACCACAAGGCGAGCTTTATACTTATCAACCGAACCATCGGCTTTATACTTTCTTTTAAGGATCCACTTGCATCCTAAGGGCTTACAACCTTTTGGGAGATCAGTCAAAATCCAAGTATGATTTTGCATAAGCGATTCAATCTCACAATTAATGGCTTCTTGCCATAGTGAGTCATCGGGTCTAGCTAAGGCTTCTTTAGTGGTTCTAGGTTCATCATCTAACAAGTAGGTGATTAAATCCGGACCAAAACTTTTAGCCACTCTAGCCATTTGACTACGTCTCATTTCTTCCTCTGTAGGAGTAAAACTAGTAGCCTCTTCATATGTCCTTTTTCTAAACATAGTTGGTACATCTTCCTTATGTTTACAAGGATAGATGTTCTCAAAGAATATATCATTCCTTGACTCGATAGTGGTGCCTTCGGTCACATTTGGATTATCCGACTTGTGCACCAAAAATCGATAGGCAGCACTATTCAAAGCATACCCTATAAAGATACAATCGATTGTTTTAGGTCCAATTGCAACTTGTTTGGGTAAAGGTACTTCGACCTTTGCTAAACAACCCCACACCTTTAGATACTTGTAGAAAAGTTTTCGACCTTTCCACAACTCATAAGGTATCTCCTCTTTCCGTTTAAGAGGTATCTTATTGAAGATATAGTTAGCTGTAGCTTCACCCCACATATTTTGGGGTAGCCCCGAAATTATCAACAGGGCGTTCATCTATAGTGTCTGATTTTTTCTTTCGGCAACACCATTAGATTGAGGTGAGTAAGGTGCCGTTGTTTGATGAATAATGCCCGTAGCGGCGCATAGTTCTTCAAATGGTGAAACATACTCTCCACCTCTATCACTTTGAATCATTTTGATCCGAGTACTCAATTGATTTTCAGCCTCTTATTTATAATTCTTAAAGGCATCAATTGTTTCATCTTTACTTTTCAACAAGTAGAGATAACAATATTTGGTGCAATCATCAATAACAGTAATAAAATACTTTTTGCCACCTCTAGTTTGCACCATTTTAAAATCACACAGATCCGTGTGTATAAACTCTAGAGGTTTAGTGCTCCTTTCGACTGAATTAAACGGCATTCTTGTCATTTTTGCCTCAACAAAAACTTCACATTTAGTTTGTTTAAATTCAGTCACTTTTAGTAAATTCAAATTTACTAATCTCTTTATTGCTTTAAGATTTACATGTCCCAATCTTACATGCCATAAACTAGAGCACTCAATCAAATAAGAAGAAGTATATTCAACTTTATTGATGTTCTTTCCGGCTAGGCATCGTGCCATTACATTCAATTTGAAAAGATCATTGGCTAGATAACCTCTACCAAGGAACTTTCCAAACTTTGACAAGATAAACTTTTCAGACTCAAATACAAGTTTAAATCCATGATTTACAAGTAAAGAGCCCGAAACGAGGTTCTTTCGGATGTCTGGGACATGCAGCACATCCTTCAAGGTCAAATCCTTGCCACTAATGAGTTTGAGCACAACATTGCCCACTCCAACCACATCTGAGGAAGCTTGATTTCTCATATGGAGCTTTCTTCCTTCAACAAGCTTATAGGAGACAAACACACTCCTATCGGAAGCCACATGACATGTTGCGCCCTTGTCAACAAACCATTCGCGTGGATTGTCAATATGGTGAACCTCGGAAACCATGGCACACAAGTCATCTTCCCAATCATCATTGGGTTCAACATAGTTGGCATCCATCTTTGCTTTGCCTTTATTTTTATTCTTAGGTTTTTTGCATTGATTTGTCATACGACCATTCTTGCCACAATTGTAGCAAACACCCTTGAACTTAGGTTCTTGTATCACAATCCCCTTGTTCGATGGGTTAGGCCTTTTCCTTTTATTTGATGGACCAACACGTTCCATCAAATTAGCCTCGGCTTCCATAGCTCTCGGCTTAGGATCCATGTTTCGATTGTTCTCTTCAATACAAAGCTTGACAACCAAATCTTCAAGAGACATAGCCTTTTGCTTATGCTTAAGGTAGCTCTTGAAGTCTTTCCACGAAGGAGGCAACTTCTCAATGACCGCAGCCACGTTGAAGGCATCGGGGAGTAACATCCCCTCGGCGTGAACATTGTGAAAAATGAGTTGAAACTCTTGCACTTGTTCCACCACCGATCTATTGTCAACCATTTGGTATGACAAATACTTGGCCACGGCGTACTTCTTAGTACCTGCATCCTCTGTTTTGTACGTTCTTTCTAATTAATCCCATAGTTCTTTTGCGGTGTTTATGTTACAATACACGACGTATAAGGGATCTACTAGACAATTTAATACAAAATTTTGACAAAGAAAATCTCCTTGACACCAATTTACAAAAGCAATTCTCTTGTTGTTGTCGGCCTCATCATCGGCAAGCTCGGGCTTGTCTTCCTTCAAGTAGGCCGCCAATCCAAGAGTTGTGAGGTAGAAAAGTATCTTTTGTTGCCAAGTCTTGAAGTCCACACCTCCAAACTTGAAGGGCTTGTCGGCTTGGGCATTCGGAGGGAGTTTATGTCCATTGTTGGAGTTGCTTCCTCCGGCACCATTGAGAGTGTGATCTGCCATCCTTGATCTTGAGAAGTAGAAACAAATTTGTCTTGCGATTGTTGGTTACAAGATCTGTGGAGAAGAACTGAAAACACTGCAAGTAATTATGTCTAGTACATCAAGTTTTTATAACTATATTTGCAGGTACTGCTAGTACGAGAACAAATGAAATAAAATCAAATTAAATAGAATAAAGAAATAAAGTGCAATCCAAACACAGCCGAGTAGAGGAAGCCCTCTTCCCGCAAGATAAATTCGCCAATGTATTGCTCGTTGAACGAAAATTGTTCCTAAAGGTAAAATGAATTCGTCCTTTTCGAGACAGCACCGCAATCGGAAAGGTATCGACGAACTGAATAGAGGTGAAACTGAGTTGCAGAAGAACAACAAAAAATATGCAGCAATAAGTTGATAATGTTGCAGTATCACTTGCTAAGTGAGTTGTCTTATGTCGCAAGTTCAAGGAACCGGGGACTGGAGACAACACAGTGCATGTCTATTTATAGACATGTCCACCCAGGGGGAGCCTGTCTCAAACTTGATGGCTGAGCCGTTACAGGCGTTAGACACAGGTAACCGATGCCATCAATGGAGCCGTTACAGTTTTTGAATACAATTCCCATCAGCCACGTCACATGCAATGTGTACACAATGTCGACTAGTCTATCCACATCAATCGTCAACTTGTCGAGCCCGCAGACTCATTTCACTTGCCCAAAAAGTTAGGCACCGTGGACCAAGCCAAGCCAAGGACACAAGTGCCCAAAGATCACCCAAAGACCAATTGCCATGAACCGAGACCGAGACCAAGACCGAGGCTCGGGGCATGGGACATGGGCGTGGGCGCTCAGCGACCGGCCTCACTGAGGCCGTAGGCCGAGGCACGCGAGGCGAGCCACCGAGTGCTACATACACTGCACACACTACCAAAATTTTTTGTTTTTGCGACGGGAAAATTGGTTGCAAATTGGTCGCAAACTGCTATATTGCGACCGATTTGCGATCGATTTTGCCCGTCGCAAAAAAATTTGCGACCAACCCGTCGCAATTTTTTGCGACGAATTTGCGACCAAATTTTCCATCGCAAAAAATTTGCGACGCAATTTTTTGGTCAGAAATCCATCGCAAATTAATTTCCTTCAAAAACTAAATTTCAGTGGTCTGCATCCAAAGGGATTCGAACTCAGGACCTCCAGCATGCGAGTTGCGCACATTACCGCTGAACCAAACACACATCTCATTTAATATATGTACTAAAAATATATTTATATATTTAAAAATTAAAAATTTTGCGACGGATTTGAGATGGAATTTTTTGTCGCTAAAATTTGCAACGAGAATTTCGATTGCAATTCGGTCGAAAAATTTAAAATTTTATTCCATCGCAATTCCGTCGCTAAATCGCGACCCTTTTTTTTTTGGTCGCGAATCCGTCGCAAATTTTCAATTTTTTTGTAGTGACACTTGGTTATTACACACCTCAACCATTAAGGTATTTAAACCTTGATTAATTACTTTAATTAATCAATGTGGGATACACTTCATTTATTACATACTTCACTTATGTAATAATCCCACCAACCGTGTCACTTCGTGGTCTCATTTCTCACTCACCGGAATTCGGATTTGAGAAAATAAATATATCACGACCATCTACTCTTCGCATAGATTATGTTGGTAATATTTAATTATGATGAAATTAAATATTTCACATCGAGAATTTACCACAAAGTACCCGAATTACCAACACCAAGATCATGTAACAAAGAACGAAGCTATTTAAATTTGCAAATGATTCGGGCCATTGCTTGATATTCAACTTCAGGAGAAGCACGAAAATGACATCCTATTTCTTAGTCTTCCATGAAACCTGAGAGCCTCCAAAAAGAATAAGTATTCTGTAAGAGAACAATGTGATACTGGACAACTAGCCAAATCAGAATCACATAAAGCTCTAAGCAAAAGATCATTCTGAGCAGTCAACATGATTTTTTGCCTAGGACAACCCTTCGAATAACAGACCACTTTTAAAGTAGCATTCCAATGAACATCAAGTGGGGAATGCATGAAATGAGCTAAAATATGGAGACAATACAACAACTCGGGTCTAGTCAAGTAGATAAGATGACCCACTAATCGACGATATTGACTAAGATCATGAAAACCAATCCCTTAGCATGGGAAAAATGATGATTTGGTTTAATAAGAGAGCAAATCGAGCACAAATAAATCTAGTCTCACAAATAATATCCAACACAAATTAGTATTGACATAAATACAAACCATGCGGATTTCGAGAAACCTCTACTCCTAATAAGTAATTCAAAATTCTTGGATCATTCATATGAAAATACTCACTCAAATAAGACTTAATAATAGTAATCATCTCGGGATTATTACTAGCAACCACGAAATAATCCTCATAGAACAACACATAAAGTTGATCCACACAATAATCTGATTGAGACTACACAAAACCATAGTCACCAAAAAGCCTTAGGCCATTTCATAAACTAACATCAAGGTGCTTGATGTAATAAATACACTTTTCCGGGATGAGTAGCAAAAAACCCTTGTGTCAATCACTCACCATGGAGAAAGGTATTGTGAACATCCTTTCCATGAAGTTCCCAACCCAACGCCACTGCTACAGATCGAAACATACGCACAGTCCTCATTTGAGCTTTGGAGCGTCGATTCCTTCTTTTGATGATTCTCAAGAATCACTAGTCGAGCTATGTAACATTCCACAAAGCAATCAAATGCTTTTTTAATATTGTACACCCACTTACTTCCAAGAGGCTTCTTCCCAGATGGTAATATTTTCAAAGTCCTTGCATTGTTTTTCTTAAGAGCAAAGATCACTTTTTGCACAGTCTTGCGCCAACATGCTTCTCGAACTAATTCTCCATAAAATTTCTGTTCAGAAGTCTCGGTGATAGCAGCTAAGTATGCTCTATGAGATATATAGAAACAATGAGTAATAACAAAGTGAGAAACATGATAAGCTACCTCTGAGTGAGAAAAACACTGCATAGTACCGACAATATAATCCCAGAGTTGACTATAAGGAAGTCGAGTCCTCTACCCTTGACCCTAAACTTCACCAGTATCATCATTAGCATATTGTGCCAAATCATGTCCCTCAGCACACTAGATATATTATCTTCAGTAACTGGTTCTAAATCAATTGAAGAAGTAATTGACCTGACGTGAAGGTGATCCTGTGTTGTCGGCGACAGACCCCCCTAGATCTAACATCTGAACCCAAAGTAAAGTTCGACAAAATCTGAGGAAGATTGCTCTTCCATAACCACAAAATCTAATGAAACAGCCACATCATCTTCATCATCCAAACCTACATCGATCGAATTAGGAAAATGAAATTTTGATTCAGAAAATACAACATCTCGACTCAAAAATATGGTGTGTCTCAAGATGATAAAGCTTTTACCCTTTCTTACCATAAGGATATTCTAAAAAAAATGCATTTCCTGCTTCGACTAGAATTAACCTTACTCGTATTTAAGTTCTTAGCGTATGCTAAGCCACCAAATAAACACCCAAAGATGCCCTTGTGTCATTGTTATTCCAAATAGGACTTTATGTAACATGGGATCATAAAATAACTACTGGGTGTTCTATTGATCAGGTTGGTAACCGATAAAATACACTCACCCTAAAAATCTAGAGAAAGTTGGGCCTGAAATCTTATAGACCTAGCCACATTATGAATATGTCGGTGTTTCCTCTCGATCAGGCCATTTTGCTGAGGTGTCAACATAAGACACCTGATGTATATTTCCAGTTTAAGCAAAATAATCACTCAAATTTGTAAATTCAGTTCCATTGTCTGTTATCACCACTTTAACATCACATGTAAAATGTCTACGGATAATCATAAAAAATATTTCAATACCAGACTCACTTCAGACTTCTATTGTAACAAGTAAACTCAACACACTATGAGATCAATCATCAATAACAGCCAAGAATTGAGATGCTTCAGATGTAGACTACACTTGATATGGACCCCAAGGATTATAGTGAATAAAATTAAAAATATTTGCAGCTTTTTTTGAACTACCGGGAAAAACATTATGCGTTAGTTTGGCACGTATGCGAGCATCACAAATCTTATTCATACTACTGACAACTTGAACATCAAATAGTTTTTCTACAATTCTGGCAGCCAGATGACCAAGTTATTGATGCCTACAATCAAATGACTCAGCCTTCTTTGTCGTACAAATTTTTATTTCAGCTCTTGCCTTCAAATAATACAAACTCCGTCTATGCTCACCCAGATCCCCAATCACTGTTCTCGAAGTGGGGTCATGCAATCAAACATTCCTTCACAGTAAACAATATGTCACACACCAATTCTTCTACTAGTTGTGACACCGAGATCAGATTACATTCTAAATGAGACACATACAACATAGATTGAGAATCTAATGGAAAACCAAAATCAACTTTCACTTCCCTAGTCACTTTAGGATTTCCACCATCATGCAAACCCAAATAACTATCAATCACAGTAAATTCAAACAGTTCAACATGTTTGTCATTTGCTGAGACGCAGTAGAGTCTATAATCAAAGAAGTAATTTGCGTGTCTGATAATTTATCATTAAATGATGTGTTGGAACTGAGTCTATAATAGGTGATGTTAACCGCCCTTTATTATTTAATATCCTAGATCAATTTATGGAAGATCAAAATAAATGCCATGACAAATAGTAAATGCCCTATGCATGTTTCAAATTAATTTAATACGATGGATTCGAGAAACACCTAAATAGCATATAATAGATCTTTGCGGTTGATGATCTTTACGCGGTCCTACAGATCTGATCTTCTGATTTGTTCCCTTGCTCGATCCGAAATTCTTGTTAGGATATGTTACTAGATTGAAACTACAATAGAAAAGTTGTATTTCTCCATCTCTTATGACTACAGCAATCGTCTCCCTATTTCTCTTTAGGGTTTCAGTATTTTCAACTGTTATGTGGAAGTGAGAGAACTGGTCTATATATAGATCTAAAGTACATGCTATTAGGATTTAATTATGGCTGGCAATTCGTGTGTGTCGTGTTGTTATCGTGTCATGTCGTTATCGTGTCAACACGATAGTGAAATGACCCATTAAGGTCCGAAACAAACACGATTTGTTAAGGATATGCTCGACACGAACACGACATGACCCATTATGCTTCAAGCTCGAACACGATACGGACATGACACAAACACGACATTGACCTGTTAAGAACTCTATCTGATAACACGATATTGACACGAATATATTGACCTGCGAAAAATGTTAAATTAGGTTGATAAAGGATAAAATAGTAGAAATAATAATAAAAAATAAATATATTATTTATTAATTTCTTAGTGGGTAACACGAACACAAACACGACTTGAATACGACACAAATAGGATATATTATCGGATAACACGAACATGATGCAAAACACAATATATTATCGGATAACACGAACACGACACGATACATCACGAACACGATATGAAAATTTTGTGTCCTTATTAGGTCGACACGAACACATTAAAATTCAACACTTACCCATTATTATCGTGCGGGTACGTAGGGTTATCGTGTTGTGTCAAAAATTGTCACCCCTAGATTTAATAAAATCTTAATGGGCTTATAGCATTTAACAGATCAGACCAAAGATCAAATACAAATAATAAAGTGAACTTCCTATTAATTAATTTTGTGTTCAGCCTCGAACATAATAAATTAATAAACATTAATTCATGACACTACCCATTTATTACCACGTTATTTGGAACGAGTTGCATTGACTTGGTTAATCCCCATATTTAAGACTTCAGACATTAATTAATTAATTCAACACATGAAAATTAGCTGGAATTAGTTGATCACTTATTATTCCTAAGTCATACCACTCAACTATTATCGCATATGCTTGAATCAATGATTCAGCCTACACAAACTAAAATGGATATGGTTTTTTAAATCAATCTTGAGGAAAACCTCACACAAATTGCCATGACCCTAGATGCAAATATACGAGTACATGTAAGACTCTCCACCATAGCAAGTCAAAGTAACAGTCAACCCATGTGTGCCTCACAACCTTCAATAGACTTTAGATCTAAACAAGCAAGCCAAAGTGACAGTCAACCCATGTGTGCCTCTTAGCCTTCAATAGACTTTAGATCTAGCGAAGTGACCAATATCTTTACTCATTCATATGTTAATAAGAATGGCTAATCTTACTGTTGATCCTATCAATGAGATGTACTGGTCATGCAAAGCTACCAAGATAAACAACTTATAGGACTGTGTGCCGCAGCCTAAATTGACATCCACACCAGTAAGTGTCTCAGTTGTGATAACTATTTATACTTCATCAGGTCGAACGATATATACGATCTTCTATGATCTCTTATACACCATATGATCTCCTTATCATCGAGATAACTTGATGTGTTTGTTCGAATAGTATGATTGCTAATTCAAACAGAAGTTGTTTATTGCAAGTCATTAAAAATTACTATTATATCAAACACAATTTTTCCCAATATACCAGTCATAATGCTTTTATGTATACAATTCCAACAAGAAGATATTCCTTAAAAAAAATTGATAAACGAGTTCCATTGCTCCCATGTGATACTTGGAACTCTAACTCATTCTACTTCCAACAATAAAGACTACTCGCATCTCACATAATGCACACATAGACCCGTTTCGTAGCAGGTCTTATTGTCAACACCATCTTTGTACCACGACCTACTCCACCAGCACCTCGTCCTCTCCCTACTCCTTTTCCTCAACCGCCACTAGTTGTTCTGCGAGGATGATCGCCTCACCAATCAAAATAACAAATCAATTAGAAATAATTTTTCAGATATGTGTCCTCTATGTCCACAGTGCGAAGAAACCAAAAAAAAAAACTTCGTCTCATTATTTATTTTCTGATTTCCTCCAAAATTGGAATTGCATATGCCATACGTTATTTTTTAGCTTATTCTCATCCTTTCATTTTGACATAACATTGAGAACACATGACCAACATTCGCCAACAGATCCATCCCTGCAATATTTGAACGCACAATAGCATAGGTTTTATCTAAACCATAATCAATTTGTACACCATATCTTCCTCCCTCTTCTTATTGCTTTTGTGACCAAATTGTAACTGCAACTACCACACTCACATGTTGGTGGTTGATCAAATTCATTAAGTTCATCCCACAAGAATTTAAATTTTCGATAATAAGTCACAATATCATCTCAATGGCGTTTAAGACCCCACAAATCACCTTTTAGTTGCAATATTTGTGGGTCCGTTTGTTTGTCGAAACCGCTCCACCAAGTCGTCCCATAACCCTTTTGCATTGTTATGATGTGAAGTAATTGTGCAATGTCCTGGTTCAATTGTGTTGAGAATCCAAGTCACGAGCATTGCATTCACCATCTCCAATTCCTCCTAACTAAACAAATCAGATGCTTCTTGTCCCGTCGGCATTTTTAGTGTCACATCAATGAAACCCTTTTTATTCTTCCCCTTGAATCTAATCAGTATTTCTCGTGACCATTCATCATAATTAGTCATTGTCAATTTCACATGCATAAGAAGATTCCCTGGAGGATCTTTATAAGTCAAAATGTATGTTGGGTTCGGCTTCTTTTCTTTTCTGTTTGAGTCATGTTTTTTACCATAAAAACTTTGAATTGTAGAAGTTGAATCATCCAAACATTTTATTATTTCAAAACGTGTGTTCACATACATATACAAATGAAAATGGAAAGTAGAATAATATTGTAAATACAATTCTATCACAAGTAATTAGCCTATAATTATGCTAATTTTCAAAATATTACAACAACAAATCAAATCGACATACACATTCCCTAATAAGAATATTCACATTTCTTTCATCCATATATACACAATCTATAGGGGTGTAAATGAACCAAATTATTCTTGAACTATTCGGATCTCGACTCGATAAAAACTCGTTGGAGTTCGTTTAGTAAAACTCGTTTAATAAATGAACCAAACTTGAGCATCATAGTATTCGACTCGTGGGCTCGTGAGCAGGCTCGTCAGCTAAAATTAGTAAGAAATGTAAAATAATTACTTCTATAAAAAATTTCATTATTTAAGAGTAACAATAGTGATAAATCTATCTAATAATGAAAAAAAATCGAATTTGAGCATCAATATGATATTATTTTTGGTATAAATAACCTTTTCTTCAAAATAATAATGAAAATCTTAAATATATTCTAAATTTAAAAAGTTCGTTTAGGTTCGATAAAAGATCGATAAAGTTCGTGAACATTAAAGTATTCGTAAAAAGCTCGAAACTCGACTAAAAACTAAACGAGTCAAACTTGAGCACGATACTAGTTGACTCGACTCTATTCGATTACAGTACCCCTAACAATCTATATTCTAATATAATTTAAATCCCTTGATTGACCAAAGTACTCAACATAACTTTCTAAATAGATTATTAATTTCTCTCCTTTAATATATGTTAAAAAAATAAAAATACTTTTGAAGTTTGTAACTATAATAAATAAATTAGTATACACAAGAAATTCATAATTTACTTGAGAAATGGAAATTACTTGGAAACATGTGTATTTTAGTAAATACATGTGTGAAACTAAATAAATATATTTTATAAATTTTAGTATATTTTTTATAATTATTTAAAATATTGATAATTTAAATTATATAAATAATAGTAAACACGTATGATTCAAGATAAAATTGTTAGATATTTGTGTCTCAGACTATCATATTCTCTCATAGACACAGATGGTTTCCAACTTGGAGCACAGTTAATTGACATGAGTGGAAAACTACAACGTAAGAAGTTTTTTCCATGTAGCCACGCCTTCATCCAAGAAGAAGAGCATTCGAATAAGTCAGCTTTTTCGTATCCATTGTACTACTTGGAAAACTCAACAGCATTGTTAAATGATAATTGGGCGCCGATAGTGCAGCTGAGCTGGATGGTTGGTGCGGAGAATTGCAGCATTGCAAAGTTGAATTCTACTACTTATGTATGTCAAGATGAGAGGAGTGTTTGCATTGATGATGCTGACTACAATTACGTTGGTAGTGGATATCGATGTGCATGCATACCAGGATACGAGGGTAATCCTTACCTACCCGGAGGCTGCAAGCGTTAGTTCTCTTTATATATTCTCCAAAATTAAATAATTATTTATCAATCATATCACGACGTTAATATGCTTTATTACTAATACTACATGATTACTCTAACTTTGTATATATCCTTCATTTCTTTAGAACAAGCAATTTCATTTCCCAGTTCAATTGCCAAACATGGATGCATGGATCAATGTGGGAAGTTATCGATTCAATTTCCATTTGGAGTTGGGCCAAATTGCTACAAGGAGCCGTCTTTTGAAATCGTATGCAATACCTCGACCAACCCTCCAAAGCCTTACCTCCGAATCCTCGATGCAGAAATCACTGAGCTGAATTCATCATTCATTCTGGTCAACTATTTGAAGCCTCTGGGTTTTGCATGCTACAATTTGTCCAATTATAGGGTAGAGGATCGTAGCTTGATTATTGACTTACGCGGGACTCTGTTTACACTATCAAATGAGAACTGGATCACTGCCATCGGCTGTGACGATTTGGTGGCAACAAGTTTTGGACAAGTTAATCATAGTTTAATCAGGGGCGGCTGCTCAACTATTTGCTCAGACTCCACGTTTAATCATAGCAGTTCCGGATTTTGCCCATGGAGTTCTATTGATAATCAGTACTACTATCCCGGTGATGGATGTTGCAATGCACCCATACCTACAGGTATCAATCTAAGTTCGAACTTGTTTACTAATTTAGTCGTCGGTTATTGTGGATTAACATTTGATATATTTGATCAACTCTATCATATGAGAACTTATCTAGATATTTGTAGGAAGAATAAATTAACCCTTTTCAGATTAAAGTTGTTAAATAATGTGTAGAATATGCATCAAGTACAATTGAAAGGGTGAAATAAAAGACATAACTTTTAAAACATAAAATATTGTTGTACCTTCAACTATAAATATCTATGTGGATAGTGATCATTTTTATAGAGTTCGAGGATTAGGGGTATTCAATGTTTGATATTCATGACTCTCCATTGAAAACTAGGTTCTTTTATACAAACCTAGCTAACATAGTTATAAACTAATTAATTTATAGCAAAATAGTATACAACATGACCCGAATAATTTAAACCTTCGAATGATATCCAACAGATTTTAAATCTATTCTTAAGTTGCCCATCAATGAAATAGGATTCATAAGATTGCCGTTGAGATTGTATAGCTATATGTCAAATTCACATTGATCAGTTTTGGTTTTCATTCATATTATTTATTAATATTGCTAGAATTCAGTAAAACACTCATGCATTAAATGTTTGATATATATATATATATATATATATATATATA
>JAPKLW010000828.1:154654-226466 GCA_026898455.1 Plectranthus barbatus
TTTGATATATATATATATATATATATATATATATATATATATATATATATATATATAGAGGCGTAATCATATCACAATTGCCATTTAGATGGGAGATGAGAATGAATCCTATCCTTCTATTTCCTAAATCTTATGGTCCAAATTTAATATCTCTATTTATTTTATTACTTAATTTATGAATTAATTTTTTGTAATAAGGGTATTTAGGTAAGTTAAACAAGGGGGGACCACAGAAAAAAATCTCATATTCTCTTTCATCTCAAACTCACGTATTTGTTTTCTTCAACATATTATATCTCCTCTAATTTCCTCATAAACTTGAATTAATCATATCCCACTCAATTTAAATTATTTTTTAACTTACCGTATATCAAATTAAAGATAATTTAATTATCTTTCATACGAAATCACTATTGCATATGTTTCAAAAAAGATAATCGTAGTAAAAGTCAGATACTGTAATTATGCATATGTACATAATGCATATTTTCAAGCTTAATAATGCAACTTACATCTGAAAATATATAAACATGCAAATATGCATTATCTAAGCCTGTAAATATGCATTATATAAGCCTGTAAATATGCATTATATACCCTTGTACAGTTGCAGTATAATAATCACAAGAAAAACGTTTTTCTGTAACTCCCCTTTCGTGGCTTTATTCATGTCTATGATTGTTAAATTTTGCTGGGCTGCAGTGGGAACACTAGATGGTATCATAGACACAGTGTCGGCAGCTCATCCCATAGTGCCATTGCTTAGTCTGTTGAAGCACAACGGTAGGCTTATCGTGGTGGGCACCGGTCCTCCTCGTTGTACTTTTTTTGGCACACCGAACAGCACGGCACCCTCATAAATTATTACTTCTTTTTTTTTTGTTCCTCCTCCTGTGTTTCTTCTTGGGGGCGATTGAAGTGCGACATCAAGCAGAGGAGGCGAGAATTTAATCAGCAAGTGGTGGTGGTGGTTTTAGAGAGAGAAGCGTAGATCCACAAAAAGGGTTTTGGAGAGAGAAGGGGGGACGTGAGCTCCAGTAGAGAAATGAGAAAGCTTAAGAGAGGGGTTTTCCCATTTAATTTTTGGACAATTTTACCCTTAATTTGCAACTTTTTTATTCTACCGAATGTAGTTTCAAAAATCGCACCCCAAAATGATCTTAACCGTTCATATCATGTTTTTAATGGCCCAGATTCATTCTCATCTCCCATCTAAGGGGGTACTTGTCACTTTAACGCACTCCTATATATATATATATATATATATATAGAGGTGTAATCATATCACAAGTCCTCCTTAGATGAAAGAAGAGAATAAATCATGGCCTTTGATTAGATGAAATAAATGGTCCAGATTTAATATCTCTATTTATTTTGCTACTTAATTTATGAATTAATTTTTTGTAATAAGGGTATTTAGGTAAGTTAAACATGGGGGACCATAAAAGAATCTCAAATTCTCTTTCATCTCAAACTCACCTATTTCTTTCTTCAACATATTATCTCTCCTCTAATTTCCTCATAAAACTTGAATTAATCATATCTCACTTAATTTAAATTATTTTTTAACTTACCGTATCAAATTAAAGTTAATTTAATTATTTTTCAAATGATATCACTATTGCATATGTTTCGAAAAAGATAATCGTATCAAAAATAAAATACTACAACTATGCATATGTAGATAATGCATATTTACAAGCTTAATAATGCAACTTACATCTAAAAATATATAAACATGCAAATATGCATTATATAAACTTGTAAATATGCATTATATAAGCCTGTAAATATGCATTATATACCCTTGTATAGTTGTAGTATAATAAAACAATTTCAATCCATACATACAAAAACGTTTCTCTGAAACTCCCCTGCCTTTGCTTAATCCCAAGCAAGGCCAAGGCAGAGTTCATCGTCATCTTCAAACACCCAAAGTCGATGATCGAGTTGATTAAGGCGAGCCCGATTGCTGGACGAGGTTTGGACAAAGTTCGGTCGCACCCAAATAAGTTTGAGAAATTGGGGGAAATATTGGAATCGAGTATGGAGGTGGGGCTCATGGTTTCTGCATCAAAAGCGGTTTTCGAGAGAAACCCATTGAAGAATCTTGGAGAATTCAGAAAGGATGAGATTGGTGAGCAAGAATTTTTGGTGGGAGAGAGAAACGAAGTTTGCTCCGACGTTAGGGCTTATTTGGGTGATTAAGGGTTGAAATTATCAGAAATCATGAAGAAATGAGAAGGGAATAAAGTTGAGATTGCACTTTTACATATTTACCCGTACTCTGCAACTATTTTATATTACCGAATGCAACTTTAAAAATAGCCCCTCAAATAGATCTCAGTCTTTCGAACCTTGATTTGGATGTACAGGATTCATTCTCATCTCTCATCTAAAAGACCACTTGTGACTTTAACGCACCCATATATATATATATATATATATATATATATAGTTGTAATCATATGTTACCCTCTTCTTCTATGTTATCATGTTACCTCTACATTATCTTCATGTAATATAGTACATTATATCGCATGCAATAGTACATTATCGTGTGCAATATTGCATTAATGTAACAGAATTATTGCATTACATTATATATAGCAGTTTTGTGCATTATCTACGTAATGTACCTAATTTGCCTAGATAATTTAAGGGAAAACTATGAATTTTATCCCAAATAATTGAGTTTCTGGAAATTTTATCCCAAGTTTTTTAGGTTAGGGAATTTTATCCCAAATAATTGAGTTTCCGGGAATTTTATCCCAAATTTTCTAGGTTAGGGAATTTTATCCCAACTTTTAGTTTTATTTGGAATTTCATCCCAAAAAGTAACTCTGTTACATATTTGCTGAATCACTATTTTTTTTTACATGTACACGTCCATGTAGAATTTTTTTTTATCCAAAGAAAAACAAAAGCACGTAAGCAATTTAAATCCAAAATCCCAAAATTCTCAAATACTTCCTTCTTAAATCCCGTCTCCTCCTCCACTCATTCATCAACGGTGGGATTTTTGAACTAATGCGATGATGAAGCATGCATCGAGCACCCGCCTGCGCAGTTATTACGCAGATCACATAAGCTTTACTGTACCTGAGTTCGTGGAGATACGGGTGCTCGATGCATGCTTCATAATCGTATTAGTTCAAAAATCCCACCGTTGAGGAATGAGGGGAGGAGGAGACGGGATTTAAGAAGGAAGTATTTGAGAATTTAGGGATTTTGGATTTAAATTGCTTACGTGCTTTTTGTTTTTCTTTGGATAAATTTTTTTTGACATGGACGTGTACATGTAAAAAAAATAGTGATTCAGCAAATATATAACATAATTAGTATTTGGAAATTCCAAACAAAATTAAAAGTTGGGATAAAATTCTCTAACCTAGAAAACTTGGGATAAAATTCCCAGAAACTCAATTATTTGGGATAAAATTCCCTAACCTAAAAAACTTGGATAAAATTCCCTGAAACTCAATTATTTGGGATAAAATTCATAGTTTTCCCATAATTTAATCAGTTTATCTAGTTAATGCACCGAAACGTGAAGTAACAAGTAATATCTGAGAAAAGATTAACCATATAATACATCTATATATATATATATATATATATATATATGAAAAAGAAAGCGGGCGCCCGACTCTGGAATATATCATTGATTACAGGCACCACTTACGTGGAAGCATACTTGTCTGACTTAAGTGGACAATGGCGACGTAAGAAGTTTTTCCCATGCAGCTACACCTTCATCGGACATAAGAGTTCATCAATGACCGTCTATCGGTTTAACTATCTGCATAACTCATCAGCTATCCCAAGAGATAACCAAATACCCGAATATAATTGGCGCCAAACAATAATCGCACTTGACTGGAGGATAGGTACAGTGAATTGCAAAGAGGCACGACTGGATACAACTAGCTTTGCATGTGAGGCAAATACTGATTGCATTGATTTTGATGCTACTGTTGGAGGGTACCTCTGTAACTGCTCCAATGGATATGAAGGCAATCCTTACCTCAGGCCCGGGTGCAAAGGTTAGCAGTCTAATATTTCATTTACAAGCATATTAAACAAGGCTTAAGACCCTTATGCTGCAATCAAGTGTCCAATTACTTTTTCTCACATTTCATAAATATAAATATTCGATAAAATTATTTTTAAATGATTCGACAATGCAAATTTGAATTAGTATTTAATCAAATATTCATAATAAGTATTTTAGAATTAAACAATCACAATAATAATTCACCAAATAATGATAATATCTTTTCTTTTTAGTATAAAAATATAACAAGTTAGATGCCCTAGCTATACCTAGACTTTTAATAAATCATAATTTAGGTAGCACAGATTTTTGCAATGATTGTATTTTAAATAACATACAATTTAATACTCATTAAATATAAACTTAAAATACCTAATAACTCAGCATTAATTATTCTTACCATTTAGGACAAAAATAGCCACAGTCGGTCTTAATGCACCAAAAAAAAAAAATATTTTCATACATTGGAGCATATCCAAATGTAAAAAATGACGTATTTTCACTCCAACCGTACTACACCTCAAAACTCAGACCTAAAATATAGTGCTGGAGTAGAGAGATATGCATATTTGTATTTTTACTGTAGGTAGCAACTACATTTTCCTTTTTCAACTCCTTTTATTTACAAATTAGTCCCTTTAAATTTATATTTTTATGTTGTGACTTTTTCATAATTATTTACTATGCTTTGTCTTTATGCAAACACATATAATAATTTAATTATGAATTATTGCTTAATTTTAGAAGAATGATTAATATATAATATAACTTTTCTATTAACTTTTAAATTTATTATATTTGTTTTTTATAGATATTAATCATTTTATGTTGGTCCCGAGATTAGAGTAAGTTTGGTGCACAACGGAAGTTGTAAGAATAACTTACACTCACAACCTGGTGGTTCTTGACCAGTATGTGTTTTTGCAAAATCATTTGTTAGCGAGTTTGAGGTTAGTTCCATTTTGAGTTATACTTCAACATAATGAAAGTGTTGAGTTTTAAATCTTTGCAAAAAATAAATAAAGTAGTAAAGTGCAAAAGGATTCATAGAGGTTCGGAGCCTAAAGTCCTACATTCTCTCTTCAAAACTACGTCTGGAAATCACTAAGCTTACAAATCAAAAGAGCTCACGATCTATTGCTAGCTGTTAAATGTCCTTGTCTACAAGTTAACTAGCTTACTCGCCCAGACCATTCCTTTCGGCTTCTTCAGACTTAGAGTGTGGGCACACCGCACACACTCCTCCTCTGGATGGTGGGAGCTTTAGATTTCTTCCCAAAACTGTCGAACTTGAGAGTTCCTGCTTGGAGATTAGCAGAAACTGATGTGTTCTTACTGGGAGAGTAAGAACACCAATAAGTAACTCGAGCTAAGAGGCTACGATTCTCGCGTCCAAAGATGGCACATGGTGAACTAAGAGAGCATCAAAACTAGAGAAGTTGAGTTTTCAACTAGGTTGATCTGTTGTGTAGAGGGTTTGCTCAATAACTTTAATAATTTCGGTAATGATTTTTAAGAATCAGTTAATTTCTCATTTGTTAGTCACTAAATCAGTAACTTTGTAACTGTTGGCCCTATTGATTCAAAAATAATAAACAATCGATGGAAAATACAATGAAAGAAGAAAAGAAAATATGGAGATATTTTATGAGTTTTATTTCTTGTAAACAACTATTACAAAACTCTATGAAAACCGAATTAATTTCTAGTATCTAAAAAATATAAACTACTACCCCTATTTATAACAAAATTAGAATAGATAAACATGGTAAATAAGATAATTTAGGATATATCTATATCTTCCTAATTAGATTAGATTCATTTACAAACTAGATAAGAAAATTAAATCTTCTAAAATCAAGGGATAAATCTTCAACATTCTCCCCCTTACTCATTGAGTGGTTTGAGGCTCTGACTCTGAGCAAATGTCGCACCAATGCCAACTTCAGTGCTGATAAGGCTTTTGGCAGTGCATCGGCCTTTTGCTCATCGGTTTAAACGAACTCTACCTCGAGTTGACCAGCTTTGACACATTCTCGAATGAAGTGATACATCGTTTTGATGAGCTTGCTTTGGCCATGGAACACTAGATTCTTCATTAGTGTGAATGCAGACTTGTTGTCGAAGAAGAGCTTCACTGTCTTTTATCTCGAACAAGTCAATTCAAACAATAGTACTTTCAACCATAATGCTTGTCATGCTGCCGCTGATGCTACTGACATGAACTCTTCTTCGCACGTCAAAAGTGCAACTGTCTTTTGCTTCTGCGAGTTCCACAAGACAAGATAGATATTTATGTAGAATGTCATGTCTCTTGTGCTTTTCGATCATCTAGGTAACCTGCAAGATAACTATCAGAATAACCCACTATCTCTTAATCACCTCATTCTTGTCTTCGTAACACTAGTCCGAAGTGCATAGTGCCTTGAACATATCATATCAATTGCTTTACTGCCTTGTGATGCATCTATGTACGCCTCTCTATAACTATGTTGGCAACTCCAACTGCATAGGAAAGATTTATCCTCGTGTGAAGAAGATAGCATAGACAGCCGATGACTCTTCGATATCATGTCTCATCAACTGGCTGTCCTTCGAGATCTTTGTGGAGTTGAGCCATTGGCTACATTTGTATTCTGGTAGAGTTACAATCAAGCATCCCAAACTGAGTTTGTACCTTCTTGGCATAAGTTGCCTGCTTGATCGAAATACCTCCCTCGATCTAAGTCACCTCAATCCCTATGTAATACGATAGCAATCAATGATCACTCATCTTGAACTCCCCCATTATATGCTTCTTCAAGATTCCGAGTGTCTACAGATCTTCACCTGTTACAATCAAATCATCCACATAAATGCCAACTATCAATCTCGAGTCAGTGCTACCTCTCGTGTACATTGCTTGCTCTTGTGTACATCATGTTAAACCTATCTATTTAAGACATCGATCGAGCTTTAGATTCCTAACTCGAGGTTCTTGTCAAAGGCCATATAGTGTCTTCTTTAATTTCAACATCATATGCTCCTTCTTTGTGACCTTGAATCCCTCTAGTTGAGTCACATATACATCCTCAATTAGCCACCAAGGCAAGGATGATTCGAATTATGTCCATTCGAGCAATTAGTGAAAACTTCATCAAAGTCAATGCCTTGTTGTTGCACATATCCCTTCGCCACCAAGCGAGTCTTATGCTAGATTACTTCACCAACTGAGTTCTTTTTCAACTTGAATACCCATTTCAGCTCAATTTCCTTGTGTCCCACAGGAAGTGGTACGAGTGCCCAAGTTTCGTTCTTCTCAGTGGCTTTGATTTCTTTTTCCAATGCGTCTTCCCATTTTGGATGTCTTGCTGCCTCATTGTAGCAAGACGACTTTTTTGCCTCTACTAATAATGCTTCATTGAAGTTCTCATTGAGATCAACTCGAGTAGTTTCTTCCATAATTTCACTTAAAGTTCTGAATCAAATTGACACTTCATCACTCTTAAAGTGTTGTCCTCACCACGGTGTTGGCAGCTTTCGATACCTATCACTTTCTTGTACATTTGACTCGAGCTAATCTACTCGTACTAACTACTTCTTTATAAAGTTGATGAAGTGATCTCTTATTTTGTGGTTGGCCTTCTTGGAGTCACTCGGCTTTCGAACAGGGTAGTTTGAACTCCTCCTTGTTCATGAGTAACCTCCTCGAATACTTTGCAAGACTAGCCACCATTTTAAAAAAGATAATTTTGTTAACTCCTTCGTCCAACTCGAAGAACTTCATTTTATATACAATCATATGAAAATTGGCTCCATTATCTAGGAACCGAACATCATTAGGTTTCTCGAGTTGCTTTGGGTTCTCTTCTGAAACTGCCATAAGTAGAGCTGGCATAATATTATCAGCATGAGTGTGGTGAGCTTCCTGTTTCTTCCATGCTGCACAACATTATGTCAAGTACTGTTCCATCTCATTGAAATTTTAACATCGGATATAACTTTTATCTTGAGGAGCTCCTTGAACACCTTTCCTCAACCTCTGCCTCGGGTTTTATCTCCACGACCACGGTTGCCACCCTCTGTGGGAACCTTTTTTGACAGAGAAGATGACGACTCCCCGTCGTCTCTTCTGGATCATGCTTCCCACTCTGCCTTAGTGAGAAGAACCTGATCTTCTTTCCTCCCTACGTCTGCACTCTTCTTGCGCGTGCACTCTTCGAAAGCTTTGAGCTTCTAATTGCATCTTCGGAGGCGAGCTCTTCAAGATTGAAGAATTGTCCAATGCCGGCCACAACACTGATGATTCTTTCTCGTACAATGTCAAACATTTTCTTCACTAGCATTGAGTCAGTTAGGGTTCCTCGAAGGCTCAAGTTTACCACAGACATTGTAGTGAGTCGACCTGCACATAGATCGAGCAACTCATTGTCCTTCAAATACATCGAATCGAACATACTTTTTAATTTTTGTAACCTTGTGTTCCTCACTGGATCTGCCCTTTACGAATCTTGTCTTAAGGTAATCCCAAACTTCCTTTATCATCTTCTTTCTAGAAACTTTCATGAGAAAATCTTCTGGAAGCGCCTGCAAGAGGTGCAATCTTGCCTTCTTGTCGAGCTGTGCATCTACCTTTGCGCCCTCAACTGGTTCGACTGCTTCCTAGACTCCTTGATCTTCCATCATGACTAGCACATGAATAACCCAACTGATGTAGTTCGTGTGTGTCAATTGCGGGAACTTGAATGAACCGCTCGACTGTTGTGCCCACGCTGCATCTGCTACTACCAAAGCCATGTTTTTCGAAAATTATAAACAATCGATGGAAAACACGAAGAAAGAAGAAAAGAAAATATGGAGGAATTTTATGAGTTTTATCTCTTGTAAACAACTGTTACAAAAGTCTTTGAAAACTGGATTAATTTCTACTCTCTAAATAATGAAAACTGCTACCCCTATTTATAAGAAAATTAGGTTAGATAAACATGGAAAGTGTATTATGCTTGTTTAGATAGTATATTATGCTTGTTTAGATAGAGTAACCACCCCTATTAATATGTATAACTTCCATCTAAATCATAGTCATCCATCTATCGTAGTTAAGGTCAAGATTTATTCCTTTTTGACAATTTTTTTCATTTTTTTAAGCATATGATCAGACTTTTTTGTGATGGTTAAATACATACTACTATCGGATTCATTCTCGATAATTTATTTTTAGGATTAATTGGTCTCGATTAATCAATTAAATAATTATATCACGCAAATGTATGGGGAAATAACTCGATCTGAAGGGGAATTCTTAATAAATAAAATGCGGGGTGTAATAATATATGTATTCGAGTAAAAATAAACAATCACAAACTACTTGTATTTCAACTTAAAATAAATACAAAGGTATACGTGATTTTAAAATTTAAATTTTTATTGAAATATTGTTTAATGGACAACAGTTCGTTTAGGGGCCTAAAGATGTAATTGCAAAATTTTAATATTTTCATTATTATTAAGATTTATAAATTTTATTACAATTGTAAAGCAAATAAAATGTTTCAATTAATGCATAAAATTCTCTGTATGTTTTAAGATGGGATACAACAAACATTAATTCATAATTCTTTTCTTTTCCCTTTTGAACAGATATTGATGAATGTGCAGAAAATAGAATTTATCCATGTGTTGCAAATTCAATTTGTAGCAATACTCTTGGATCTTTTCGCTGCCTGTGTCCAAAGGGATATTTAGGAGATGGAAGGAAAGATGGCACAGGTTGTATTCAACAACAGCCGAAGGAGTTCACTATCTTGATAGGTTAGCTTTAAAAATCAGTTTCTAATTAGTTTATTACTATTGTGCATCTCAACTCAATCTCTTTTAATAATTATAAATTGTATATAAGAGCTAAATATATATTCTAAAAAGTTGTCATTATAACAATAAGCCCTTGCGTATACTATACTATATAACGTCATGATTATATATATAACACATATATATATACAATAGAGATTTGGCATGAAATGTTATGTGATATTCAAATTACTTTCATTTATAAAATCAATCATCATTTGTTTTAATTGTGAAACGAGTAATCTTTCGTGTAGGTTTGGCTTCCGGAAGTGGGTTTTCATTAGTGGTTTTAATCTGCTTGTGGTTGCATAAAGTAGTCAAAAAGAGAAACAAGACAAAGCTGAAGGAGAAATTCTTTAAGCGAAATGGTGGCTCAATTTTGGAGGAAAAAACAAACGAAGGCACAATTCGTAAAACAAAACACTATCCTGCAAAAGAGTTGAATAAAGCCACAGACAACTACAACGAAAGCAGAATCCTTGGACAAGGGGGGCAAGGTACAGTATATAAAGGAATGCTCCCTGACGGTAAAATTGTGGCAATTAAGAAACTAAAGCAAGTTGATGAAGATCAATTGGAGCAATTCATAAATGAAATTGTGATTTTATCCCAAGTTGATCACATAAATGTGGTTAAGCTGATGGGATGCTGTTTAGAGACTGAAGTTCCTCTACTGATCTACGAGTTTGCACCAAATGGGACTCTATTCAATATCATCCATGATTTGGACAATAAATTTCCGATTTCCTGGAATTTGCGTTTGAGAATTGGAACAGATATAGCTGCTGCTTTGGCCTACCTACATTATTCATGTTCGGTACCAATCTATCATAGAGATATTAAATCTAGTAATATCCTCCTCGGTGAAAAATTCATTGTCAAGGTGTCTGATTTTGGAACATCTAAATTGTTTGAAGTGGAGAAGACTCACTTGACCACAATGGTTAAAGGAACACTTGGGTATCTAGATCCAGAGTATTTCCAATCTGGTCAATTTACACATAAAAGTGATGTCTACAGTTTTGGAGTAGTTCTTGCCGAACTGTTAACTGGACAAAGACCAATATCTAATGAAAGAAATCATGAAGAGAAAAGCCTTGCAAAGCGGTTCCTCATATCAATGGAAGAACAAAGTCTTGATTCAATCTTAGATCCCCTAGTTAAGGAGCAAGGACCAAAGGATGAGGTAGTTGCAGTTGCCAGGATTGCGCAAGGTGCTTGAATTTGAAAGGTAAATTGAGACCGACAATGAAAGAAGTGGCCACAGAGTTGGCATGCTACAACAATTCAACTGTAAAAGATGAATCTGAAGAAGCAAAATTATATGAACCCAAGTCTATGATGATTTCAGACAATGAATATACATGGACGAGTGGTAAAAGTGAAATCATATCCTCATCGGCTGCCCATCCATTCCTATATGAAACAATGTGAACTTTTGTATTCCTATGGTTACATATTTCTCCCTAAATTGCATTAGTAATGTGGCAATCATGTAGAAACACTTCCAACGTAAAATAATATGTGTGATAATTATCAATATATTTTGAGTACGCCTCAATTATCTAAAAAAGCAGATTGTGCTTACTGTTTGTTGAAATAAAAAATATCAAATTTTATTTATTAAAAATAAAATGATAGGAGACGTAGATAATGGATCACCAGAGGCTCCATTATACAAAGTTAATTAGATTAGAATTAATCTTAACAAATAACCATTGTATAGATTTAAGAGCTGTAATTTCGTCATGAAGAACTAATATCTTGTAGATCTCAAGAACCAACTGAGTGAAGATCAATTCTTAGATAGCCATAACAGGTCACTCCAATTGATAGTTATGAGTAGAAGATAACCTCAACTGATAGTCAGAAGAGAGAACTGACTAACAGTGAAAAACACCAGGTGATAATTGAAGAGGAACATGCAACAGAGAAAAGAAGATACCAAACAAGAATAAACTTAGCTGACCCAATTGTCAGCTGAAACATATGTCAAATCAACTATCACATTCGAAAGACAACTGACACAAGGACAAAGTATGTAGAATCACACATCCTAGTACAAATGGATACCTTTGAAAAGTATGGGTCACCTTGCCAACTTCATAATGACTAGAATTCAGATGAGAAGAACCCTATCAATACCAACATCAAAGGAGGGGGCCTAGTTACCGATACACGTTCTATCGATCCTTAAGCATACAATATTTCTCTCTCTCTGGAAAGATCTCTAAAGCCTTCCAAGTTTCTTACCCGAAACCACCATACTTCTTCGAAACGAGATTACCGGAGTCTGACCAACTTATCATTAGTAAAGTCTTCGATATATTACAGATCCGTAAGTTCAGAACCTAAGTCCAATATTCAGAAGGGAACTCAAACCTTTATACCCTGTGATCGGAAGCTATAGAAATTCTCAGTTAGTAGAAGAACAAACGCTGCAACTAGTATTAAAGTAATGTGGGTTGCTGAAGTTGCATAATGAAGGGCCTAGTTTCTCGAGGACGGTATAACTCAACCAACTATAGTGCCTGCTGACGTGGCTAAAAGTTCAATCAAATTAAACTCCTAGCTACTCAAGAATAAAATTTGTCAAATCCAGGTCCTTCTTTCCTTCGCCCGCTAGATTACCGGGATACTATAGCAAAGTCTAATAGCTAGGCAAGATAAAATCGTTGAGTAACTTCTATCAATCTAGGCATTCAATTTAAACCTATGCTAACAACATATAACAAACAATGAATTAAACCAACAATCAACATTCAATCAATTCTCTCCACACTTTGGTAAACCAAGACAAACAAATACTCAAATGAGGTAGATAGGATGTTGAAATAAACGTAGATTAAATCCAATTAGGTTGATCATTGATGTAAAATTTTTTTAATTCCTATGAGGTTGAGCAACCGACTCTTTTCAAGTGATCAATCCCCTTTTTACAGGTGAATTGTCCATTGATGAAATTAGAAATCTCAAACACTTACGTTATCAATCCCTAACTCACTACAAAATGTCCATCGATTATTGCCCTACAATCCTAGCTCCGCACATGGGTTAGAACTAGAACTATAAGATATTGCACTTATCACGACGATTCCGTCCGCGTGTTGGCTGCAACGTTCACGTCAACTACCTAAAGGCTGTCTATTACCTACACCTAATAGGCAAGAACAAGCTTAAGTGCCAAGAAACCCTTCATAGGAAAGTAAACAAACAATTATCAAACCTAAACTTAATGCATCCTTGTTGAAATCAACATCCAAATTAAATTAAAGGAACATACCTCTCAATTGTAACAATAAAAAGTTGAAATCAAATATATCCATTACAATTGATAAGTAGAAAATGAAATCTTCCCCAATTGGATTTGCTAGGTCTTGATCTACCCCCTTGGATCTTAAATTCTCCTCCTAGGATTGATGATTTAGTTCCTTGATACCTTGGGTGAGGTTTTGGAAGAGATGGAAATGGAATCGTAGAGAGAATTTTGGAGGTGGTTATTCAAAGTTATGAAAAAGTATCTCCAAGTTATCAAAATAACCGTTTTCCCCCTTTTATAATGAGTTGGCAGAGCCTCGGATCGCCCGAGCCTCCAAAAGATCTGCGGGGAAATGGGAAGCCCGACCTGGCTCGGCCGAGCCGGCCTCGCTCGGCCGAGCAAGGTCTCTGTTCCACCGCTCGGCCGAGCCTGCACACCGATCGGCCGAGCGAGCTCTCTATCGTGTAGCTCGGCCGAGCCTGCACACCGCTCGACCAAGCCTACACACCGCTCGGCCGATCAACTCCTCCAAGCTCCCGAAAATCCTCTTTTTGCACTGCTCGGGCGAACTTAGCCTCCTCGGACATCATACTTGGACGATTTTCCTCTAAAACTCTCCAAAATACGCTATATTATGTTCAAAATGTATCCGACATCATTTCAAACACGAAAACACAAAAACAAGACAAAAGAACGACAAAAACATATGATATGAAGGTAAAATGGCCACAAACATGCACGCTCACACATCGAAAAATAGGTCATTTTACACACATATCATAATCCTCCAAACTTGAACCTTTGATTGTCCTCAATCATAACAAAGTACAGCAATCAATAAACCTCACCAAACAACCTCATAGCTCATCAAAGTCATCTTGGCATGCTCTTATCGAACGAGATTATCACCTAACTTTGTGACACGGTTAATGCTAACGACTCAAACCACTCATCAATATTGGATAAAGAAATGAAAGCACTCCCTTACGTGTTTAGGGTTTGATGAATTCACTCATTTACAAAATATCGAGCACAATTTCCATAGGCTTGAAACAATTCTCACCACTATACTACAACGAGTTGGCTCCTAAAATAAAAAAGGTTTTTGTTTTTGGTTATAACGTGGCTTACTAAAAGGAAGGTGATTTTGTGCTAAAGTGACGAACTTCTCCATATCCCAAAACCCCCAAACTTATTCTCTTCAATCCACTTCTAACCTTGAGGCTTTTTCATCAAACAATTCTCATACATTTCCTTTTTTCTTTTCTTTCTTTCCTCATTTTTCCATTTCTAGCACCCTCATTTTTCATTCATGGTGCTTTTCTCTTTCTTTTTCTTTTCTCTTTTTTTTTCTAAGTACCCAAATTTTTGTTGGTACCCCTTTTTCAAGGATTCAAATCAATTGGTACCCCTTTTTCAAGGATTCAAATCAATCCTACACTCAATACTTTTATTGCCTCAACAATCACAACACAAACAATTCCCAACCCAACTCTCATCTCCGTATTCACCCTCATACACTCATTCCCCCCAAATTTTGTCCTAATAATGTCAGAGAAGATTCTCCATTCAAGCACAATCACGGGAAGCAAGGGTATGAAGGGCAAAATTATGATATCAACCACCTTATACTCCCAGAGTGAAAGGTAGGACTAGGAATCGATGGCCTAAGATCATCTTTTAGTTACCAAACTCATGCCAAATAGATAGAGAATATATTCAAGTTCTAGATTTTGTGCTCTCAACCTTGCCACTCACAACAAATAAGAATATGACAATATCAAGGCTCAAAAACTCTCGGTTTTTGTCAATTCCTAGGCATTAACCTTGCACAAAACTCGGCAATTCAAAATTTCAATTCGATCATGCCTTAACAACTAGATTATGCCTTATCATAGGTCAAAGCAAATTTTAAGCTTTACAAAGTAAATCATGATTCAAATCTCCAATTCTCGTTTGGGTTCATCATGCACACAAAAAACACACAACATCCTAATTAACCATCTACATACCATGAACAATTGGATTAAAACTAAATGGTAGGAGAAACGATAGAAAATGTTACCCATCGGTAGACACGATCACACCGCTCTCCATTCCTTATTTGCACCTACTGCACATCAACAAAAACACCACCAAACTATTGAGCATAAATCAAGCCAATAAAGCTCTCATATCCACCGAACTATCCACAAACCTAATATCAACAATGATAAGATCATATCCAATAGTTCAACCATACAAACCATACAAATAATCCCAAAACCACAAACCAGGCCAAATAGAGAGTATTAACATCATGCCAACTCATTAATAATTCCATCCATCGTTAAATATCAAACAATAACAATCATCAACTATACTCACTTCCAAAACCTCTTTCCACCATCATCCCACTATCCAACATCTATACAAATGAATCATATTTCCACTAGCACCACCAATCATACCATCAAAACCAATATTCAATCAACAAATAAAACCAAATGAAAATATCCATTCATACCATCAAGATGAGCATAATGCAAACATCAATATAGGTACAACCCAATCGAATCAATTCCAATAAAGAGACAATATCAAACAACTAAACTAAACTAGGATAAGAGATGGAGAAGAATAAACCGAGGCACCGGCTACCGGCACATCCCCCCAAACTTAGTCAAGTTAGACTAAGTTTGCAAAACGGTGGACGGTGCATCGTCACTCCTCTCGATCTTGTAGTTCCTCCTACAAACACAAAACCAAGCAACTAGACATTTATTCAAAATCATAGCAACTAAAAGCAATTAAACGAAAGCAATAAAATTGGTTGGGTTACCTCCCAACAAGCGCTTCCTTAACGTCGGTAGCTAGACGACCTTACCACATCACCCATTATAAAAAATCGTGTGGGTTTTTAATACACCTTTCTCCCTTAATCTGCATTTACTTGGGAGCAATTTGTCCAAATCAATCTTTCTTTCACCCCTATCATCTCTCCAAGGAGGATCGATCATCTTGTTGAACTCGAATTGCATGAATGAGTGCTCTTTCTTTGAAGTGATCCTTAAGACATTCTCCAAACTAATCCCCACTTTAAGAAATTCATTGATCCATTCATCCAATGCACTCACCATTCTCTCCTCAACCTTTCCTACTTCCCAAGTTGATATTCCCCGCTTCAACCTATCCTCATTCTCATTGCTTATTGTCGGTTTTTCCTCTTCTATGAAATGTTCCAATGCCGGTATTGTTGGAATTTCTTCAAGTGAAGGCTCCTCAATTCTTCCTCCTTCAATGTTCTTCACCGTCTCCTCGGTGCCTTCCTTCACGAGTTATCCTTGATGAACACCCATTATCTATTCTCTAATGATTTCTTCGGTTTCCTCCTTTTCTTTGCTCTCTCCTAATGTTTCCTTGGGTTTCATCTCTATACTCGCACTCTCATCCTTCTCCATACTTTCAAAAACTTATGCCCGCTCCTTGATATCTTCATTTACCTCATCAACTTGAAGTATTACTTTTCTTTCCCATGCCGGTTCATCTTCTTTCTTCACCTCTATTTCTTGCCTTTCCTCATGCTCTTTTCCTTGATCTTTTCAACAATTTAAGTTCTTCTTGCATGAGCTCTATTTGTCTCCTCCACAAATCATCATCAAGAGATTCCTTTACAACATTCACCATTTGAGAAGCTCTTTCCTCCTCCGGCCATTGGTTACTAAATTCAAACATTTCCTCATACACGTTTCGGATAGGCATTCGCGGTCTTTGTTTTTGCATCATGAGGTCTTTCATCTCCTCCAATTTCCTTTGCACATTAATAAGTCTCTCCATGTTAGACACCTACAAGAGTCCAACAAAGGCAAGTCTCCAACAAAAACAAAAATCCAAAAGAAAACAAAATTAGAACAATTATCAAACAAATGTTAGTAACAATATTCACATAAACAAAAACACAAACACCTAGCCTACAAGCTTCACTTTTCCCCCAATATCTAGCAACCTACTAAATGAAGTCCCCTGCAACGGCGCCAAAACTTGATGCGGCTAAAAGTTCAATCAAAATTAAACTCCTAGCTACTCAAGAATAAAATTTGTAAAATCCAGGTCCTTCTTCCCTTCGCCCGCTCGATTACCGGGATACTATATCAAAGTCTAATAGCTAGGCAAGATAAAATCGTTGAGTAATTTCTATCAATCTAGGCATTCAATTTAAACCTATGCTAACAACATATAACAAACAATGAATTAAACCAACAATCAACATTCAATCAATTCTCTCCACACTTTGGTAAACCAAGACAAACAAATACTCAAATGAGGTAGATAGGATGTTGAAATAAACGTAGATTAAATCTAATTAGGTTGATCATTGTTGTAAACAATTTTTAATTCCTATGAGGTTGAGCAACCGAGTCTTTTCTAGTCAATCCCCTTTTTACCGGTGAAATGTCCGTTGATGAAATTAGAAATCTCAAACAGCTACGTTATCAATCCCTAACTCACTCCAAAATGTCCATCGATTATTGCCCTACAATCCAAGCTCCGCACATGGGTTAGAACTAGAAATATTAGATATTGCACTTATCACGACGATTCCGTCCGCGTTTGGCTGCAACGTTCACGTCAACTACCTAAAGGCTGGCTATTACCTACACCTAATAGGCAAGAACAAGCTTAAGTGCAAATAAACCCTTCATAGGAAAGTAAAGAAACAATTATCAAACCTAAACTTCATGCATCCTTGTTGAAATCAACATCCAAATTGAATTAGAGCAACATACCTCTCAATTGTAAAAATAAAAAGTTGAAATCAAATATATCCATTACAATTGATAAGTAGAAAATGAAATCTTCCCCAATTGGATTTGTTAGGTCTTGATCTACCCCCTTGGATCTTAAATTCTCCTTCTAGGATTGATGATTTAGCTCCTTGATACCTTGGGTGAGGTTTTAGAAGAGATGGAAATGGAATCGTAGAGAGAATTTAGGAGGTGGTTATTCAAAGTTATGAAAAAGTATCTCCAAGTTATCAAAATAACCATTTTCCCCCTTTTATAATGAGTTGGCAGAGCCTCGGATCGCCCGAGCCTCCAAAAGATCAGCGGGGAAATGGGAAGCCCGACCTGGCCCGGCCGAGCCGGCCTCGCTCGGCCGAGCAAGGTCTCTGTTCCACCGCTCGGCCGAGCCTGCACACCGATCGGCCGAGCGAGCTCTCTATCGTGTAGCTCGGCCGAGCCTGCACACCGCTCGACCAAGCCTACACACCGCTCGGCCGATCAACTCCTCCAAGCTCCCGAAACTCCTCTTTTTGCACTATTCGGGCGAACTTTGCCTCCTCGGACTTCATACTTGGACGATTTTCCTCTAAAACTCTCCAAAATACGCTATATTATGTTCAAAATGTATCCGACATTATTTCAAACATGAAAACACAAAAACAAGATAAAAGAACGACAAAAACATATGATATGAAGGTAAAATGGGAACAAACATGCACGCTCACACATCGAAAAATAGGTCATTTTACACACATATCATAATCCTCCAAACTTGAACCTTTGATTGTCCTCAATCAAAACAAAGTACAGCAATCAATAAACCTCACCAAACAACCTCATAGCTCATCATAGTCATCTTGGCATGCTCTTATCGAACGAGATTATCACCTAATTTTGTGACACGGTTAATGCTAACGACTCAAACCACTCATCAATATTGGATAAAGAAATGAAAGCACTCCCTTCCGTGTTTAGGGTTTGATGAGTTCACTCATTCACAAGATATCGAGCACAATTTCCATAGGCTTGAAA
This sequence comes from Plectranthus barbatus, assembly GCA_026898455.1. Lineage (NCBI taxonomy): Eukaryota > Viridiplantae > Streptophyta > Magnoliopsida > Lamiales > Lamiaceae > Plectranthus > Plectranthus barbatus. The sequence continues at coordinate 173,595 of JAPKLW010000828.1, forward strand.
CAATTCTCACCACTATACTACAATGAGTTGGCTCCTAAAATAAAAAAGGTCTTTGTTTTTGGTTATAACGTGGCTTACTAAACGGTAGGTGGTTTTGGGGTAAAGTGACGAACTTCTCCATATCCCAAAACCCCCAAACTTATTCTCTTCAATCCACTTCTAACCTTGAGGCTTTTTCATCAAACAATTCTCATACATTTCCTTTTTTCTTTTCTTTCTTTCCTCATTTTTCCTTTTCTAGCACCCTCATTTTTCATTCATGGTGCTTTTCTTTTTCTTTTTCTTTTCCTTTTTTTTTTTCTAAGTACACAAATTTTTGTTGGTACCCCTTTTTCAAGGATTCAAATCAATTGGTACCCCTTTTTCAAGGATTCAAATCAATCCTACACTCAATACTTTTATTGCCTCAACAATCACAACTCAAACAATTCCCAACCCAACTCTCATCTCCGTATTCACCCTCATACACTCATTCCCCCCAAATTTTGTCCTAATAATTTCAAAGAAGATTCTCCATTCAAGCACAATCACGGGAAACAAGGGTATGAAGGGCAAAATTATGATATCAACCACCTTATACTCCCAGAGTGAAAGGTAGGACTAGGAATCGATGGCCTAAGATCATCTTTTAGTTACCAAACTCATGCCAAACAGATAGAGAATATATTCAAGTTCTAGATTTGGTGCTCTCAACCTTGCCACTCACAACAAATAAGAATATGACAATATCAAGGCTCAAAAACTCTCGGTTTTTGTCAAGTCCTAGGCATTAACCTTGCACAAAACTCGGCAATTCAAAAGTTCAATTCGATCATGCCTTAAAAACTAGATTATGCTCTATCATAGGTCAAAGCAAATTTTAAGCTTTACAAAGTAAATCATGATTCAAATCTCCAATTCTCGTTTGGGTTCATCATGCACACAAAAAACACACAACATCCTAATTAACCATCTACACACCATGTGATGGATTTATATACTGAAAGCATTATGATTGGTATATTATGTACAAGGTTTATTGGTTAATATACTGGGAATCATAATTGTTGTATGTTCATCTCCTGTCTGAATTAACAAACATGTGTCGCGAACACAATTATCCCCTTATCTCGTCGATAGGGAGATCATACGGTGTGTAGGAGATCACAGAAGATCGTATGGATCGTTTGACCTAGCGAGATATAAATAGTCATCACAGCTGAGACAGTTCCAGGATAAACTGTCGGTGTAGGCTGCAGCATATGCGGATAAGCATCTTATCTTGGATGTCTTGGTATGCTGGTGTGGGGTACACATTGATGAGGACCTAAGTAGAGATCGATTCTTTTATCTGACATTAAAAGAATCTAGATCTTTATGACTCGATGGAATCTTAAACCTATATGAGGATACAGAAGTATACATATATTGTATGTCACTTTGAGTTGTAGAAAAGGTTCTAGATGAACCTGTTCTTCTGCAGTCTTGGGTGACATCAATCTGTGTATGACTGTCTGGTATCTGAACTAGGTAACCACATCCAGTATAGGATGGTGACATTCCCTGAACAGCTCAAAAGGTTCGTTATGCTAAAGTCCTGCAGGCTGATTAAGTTCAAGCATAAGTGAAAAGGTTTGAGTGGATTGATTCAGGAATTAAAGATGTTAATTAATTAAATAGCTTGTCAGAGCTTAAATTAATTAACGAATGTCTGTAACCTTAAATGTGGGGATAAACCGAGTCCAATGCAACCCGTTCCTCAAACGTGGTAGCAAATAGGTAGGACAGTATTGATTCTCTGGTGGCATGAATCAATATTAATTAATTAATTATATTCTGGGTTGAATATGGGAATTAATTAATTGATAGGCCTTATTTGCTATTTGCATTCTGGTCCCTGGTCTGGCCCATGATAACTCAAGCCCAATAGAAGCCAAAAATTTCCTATAAATAGGCCTCAGTACCTCAGAACTCAGAGCACCTACTTCTCATAAGATCACAGATTACACACAGCAAACCAGAGCCTTGGGAGCTGCTAGTGATCGATTGAGATTGAGTTTACAAGGAGGAAATTCTGCTTCTCAACCGGGCAAGGGATCTGATAGAGAATCTTCACCAGATTTTCAGATCGAGTTGGGATACAGATCAGAAGATCAGATCAGGAGGATTCTTCTTCTTCTCTCTCCTCTTAATTTTCAAAAATATCTTATTATTTTCTTAAGATTAATTTCCTCAATCTGTTAGGAAATTAAATCTTGGTGCGTGGGAAGGATCAAAGGGCATCTCTACGCACGCGTTCTTCATCGTTCTTCAATCCAGGTATTCCGCATAACCTTCTTATGCATAATAATATAGGAGCATGCTAGGATTGTTCATAGGCATAGCAATTTATTTTTGATATTCCAATTAACGATCCTTGGCAAACGGACTTCGTGATTCAGTTCATTAATCCCTTCAATTGGTATCAGAGCCAGGTTTAATTAATTGGCTCTATCGGAAAAAATAATATTGTCTATGAACATGCATGATTATTATTATTGATTGCATGCAATGGATGGTTTATGGATTGATTGTATGTTTTTCGTCCTCGTGGTTCCTCGGGTTAATCCGCCCATTTATATGGATTCGTTTTTCACCCACGAGATAAATCCGTGGTTAGATTAGAATTTTTAGAATGTAATTAGAATTATTCAATGTAATTTTATTTTCAAAAATTAAATCTGTAAAACGAAGAACGAAGAACACGAAGAACGAAGAACCCGAAGAACGCAGGGCCGCACGACCGTGACAGCGCCGGCACGGCGCGAGCGCCATGCACGGCGGTCGACGGCGGCGAGGCACGGCAGCAGGGGCGGCGGCATGCCACGGCGGCGCTGCAGCCGCGCGCGCATGCGCACGCAGGCAAGGCCGCGGCGCCCACGCCGGCCAGCGCAGGTGCGGCGACCCCAGGTGCGGCCGATGGCGCGAGGCAGGACGGTAGGCGGCGGTTGGGATGGCGGTGCGGAGGCTGGAGCGCCGGGGGCGCGCGCACGCTGCAAGCCCTAGGGCTCGCGCGCGCGCGCGCAGGTCCCGCGCGGCTCTTCGCGCGCACGCCGGCGGCCGGCGCGGGGGCCCCTCCCTCGGACGATGTCGGCACGGGGCAGGTGGTGCACGGCGGTGGCTCGGGACCGGCGATGGTGGGCTGGGGCGGTGATGGGCTGGGCGTGCGAACCGGACGCAAAAAACCCTAGGGTTTTTGCATGGTTCGCGCGAGCTCGATTCCGTCCTTGCATCATTCCGGTGAGTCACGGAGGCCGGAGAAGGAGAAGAAGAGTGAACGGCGGTTCGGGCGACGGTCGGGGCAAGCCGGGGCGGCGGCATGCAAAACGGGCAACGGTCGGAGGAGGCGGTATCGCGGACTTCATCCATGCACGTACGTGCATGGCTGTTGTGCATGCCGAGAGCCCTCACGACGACGGCGGGTCGCCGGCGGTGGCTCGTCGGGCCGAGTTCTCGCGGGCTATTGGGCTTGCAATGTGTGCCTAGGCCCGCGATCTTGTTAACTGGTCCAGTTGTCCAATTTTCTGAAAGATCAAATCTTGGAGGCCCAAGTTCAGAAAATAAATCCAGATCTCAATTCAAGTAGTGGGAGCCCAGTCGAAGATCTGTAAAAATAAATTCCAACTTGTAATAGTTAGATTTATTTTTTGTTTTATCATGGGGCCACGAGGACAATTTTTATTTGCTTTATTATTTGTCTTCGCATGATATACGTGTTTAATTTAATTGCGCAGCATATAAGCATGTTGTAGATAATAGGAGCACGTTTACGGCTTTTATTTACAGCTTTAAAGCATGCTATGTGATTTATTTTATGTAATTAATTATGACTATAAATTTGGGGTTCATGCATTGCATGATAGAATTTTAGCAATGTCATAATTATGGCTACGTAAAATAATCTGTGCAATTGAACCTTATGAACTAAAAAATTACTAAGCTCATAATTTTAATAAGACCTCCACAAAGCGATCCTTTATTGGAAGTGGATAATTTATTAGGTAAACGTCTACATGTGTAGCTTACTTAATTTATTGTTCATAAGTTCTAATAGATAGGATTTCTTAAAACAAACATTTATTTTCATGTGAGAAGTGGGAGTTCATGCGTAAACGTCTACATGTGTAGCTTGCGTATTGAATTTTCATAAGTTCTCTAGGGATTGAATTAAATGAGACAACCTTATTATAAGGGATCAGGTGTATTAAAATAGATCCTTATATGGGAGGGTTGGCTTTGGTGGTAAGCTGGCTTAGATATTGTCCAGAGTATAACTCATATGTGAAGTCCCTGCTCAGTAGGATAATATGGTCTTAAGTTAGTCTCCAATTATTAATTCCATTTGTCTAAGGAACCCGGGCATGGATTGGAATTAAAGGACTGGAATTGAAAGATGCAGTCTGGTTAAGTGTTTTGTTGTAAACGTCCACATGTGTGGCTTGCAATAGTAATACTTAGGCAAATTGGAGGAAACATTAATATTGCTTTATCATAAGGTTTCAATATTTAATTGTTTCAATGTTTTGCGACTATGTTTTAATGGTATTTTTTAATTTATTGTTTTCAGATATGTCTATTCATCGTATCATTTATCTCTTGACATCAAATCCTTTAACCGGTCTGAATTTTCCTGAGTGGAAGTTTTGCTTCATGGAAATACTCCACATTGCAAATCATTCTCGTATACTCTATATGGATCCTTTATCTCCCAAGTATTGGAATTGCACTGGTTATGAGCGACTGTTCTATGAAAGATGGAAAATCTCTGATGAGTTTGCCCGCATTCTCATTAAGAGAACTCTATCCAGAGAACTAAGGCTCAAGTACGATCAGTACCAATCTTTTGTTGAGATATGGAGGGATCTAATAAGGGTATATGGGAAGGTGAGACGAACTGTCAGTTACAGTCTTGTGGAAGACCTGGTCTGCAAGAAGATGACTGATGGGAGTTCGTTGTCTCTGCATCTTGACAGCATGATGGAAATCATGAGGAGGTACAGAAAGAGAGGTGGACGAATTACTAGTCGGGCTAAAGTCAATATCGTCCTGCACTCTCTCTCTGATTCTTATGGTGATTTCATCGAGTCCCTTGGTGCCAGGTGCAAGTACACTCTTCCAGAGTTACTCTTGGCACTAGAACGATGGGAATCTGACCAGAAAGCTTCAGAATTTGCTCAGTTCATGAAGGTCTTTGACAAGACTATGATTGAGGCAAAAGAATTGCTTAAGCGGTTAGAAGAGACTGATCAGGCAGAGGCTATCACAAGGCCATGCAAACGCAAGCGAAGTGAAGTAGATTGTCTAGTGCCTAGCACGGGTAGACAAGGTACGTCATGTGCATTTATAACGGAAACATGTTTAGCATCAGTTTCTACCCATTCTTGGGTAGTGGATACTGGAGCTACTGACCATGTTTGTTATACTTTGCAGGGGTTCAGGCCGACAAGGCAGCTGAAGCATGACGAGATTACCATCTCAATGGGCAGCGGAGAATGAGTCTCAGCAGTAGCCATTGGAGATTTTACTTTATGCTTTGAAAACAATATTCTGATTTTGAGAGATGTTTTATATGTGCCGGTTTTTCGGCGGAACTTAGTTTCAGTTTCCAAGTTATTTTCTGATGGATATTCAGTTATTTTTGATAGTGGAGTTTCTATCATTGGTAATAACGGTGTTATCTGTCATGGCAAACTGATTGACTCTCTCTATATCATTGATTGTATGCATAAATCTTCCGTGAATGTTACAAACTCATCTAATAATAATAATCATTTAAAGAGAAAGTTTTCTTCCGATGAGGATCAAACATATCTCTGGCACTTGAGACTAGGTCACATCAATCTAAAGAGGATTAAAAGATTAGCATGCGACGGGCTCTTGGATTCCTTCCAAGTGGTACCGCATCCAATCTGTGAGTCCTGTATAGAAGGAAAGATGACGACCAGGCCTTTTAAGGCAAGTCAGTCTCGAGCAGAGGATGTGTTGCAATTGATCGACTCTGACTTATGTGGACCAATGTCCACGCAAGCTCGTGGAGGTTATGAGTATTTCGCCACATTCATTGACGATTACTCAAGATTCGGATATGTCTATTTGCTTCGCCATAAGTCTGAATGTTTTGAGAAATTCAAAGAATTCCGGACTGAGGTAGAAAAGAAGCTTGGTAAGACTATCAAGACACTACGATCAGATCGTGGTGGGGAATACCTCAGCAACGAGTTCTTGCAGTACTTGTCAGATAACGGGATTACATCCCAGTGGACTGCACCAGGAACCCCTCAACAAAATGGTGTAGCGGAAAGAAGAAATAGAACTCTCTTGGAAATGGTCAGGTCGATGATGAGTTATGCAAGCTTGCCGATTTCGTTTTGGGGGTATGCCTTGGAAACAGCGGCCTATTTGCTTAACCTGGTACCTTCTAAATCAGTTCCTAAAACACCTCTGGAACTCTGGTATGGCCGAAAGCCAAGTTTGAACAGAGTGAGGGTTTGGGGTTGTCCAGCATATGTGTTGACAAAGGAACCTGATAAGTTAGAAAGCAGGGGCAAGCTGATGCTGTTTGTAGGATATCCCAGGCAAACGAAAGGTGGTTACTTCTATTGTCCAGAGAATCAGAAAGTCGTTGTCAGTACCAACGCGAGATTCTTGGAGGACGAATATGTAAGAAACCACAAATCCAAGAGTGAAATTATTCTCCACGAGCTTGAGAATAAAGAAGCAATTCCATCAGGAAAACCCAGTGTAGTGGTAAATCCACCTGTAACAGGTGAGAATATACCAACACTGCCACTAATGCAAGGTATGGAACAAACACGTACTGTGCCAACTACTGACACAGCTCAGATGCCTCGTCGCAGTGGGAGGGTTAGTCACCAACCCGAGAGGTATATGTTCGTGGGAGAGTCTTCTGACTTGATCCCGAAAAACGGACTAGATGATACCGACCCCTGGACATATGACGAGGCGGTATCTGATAAAGATGCAGACAAATGGCTGATCGCCATGGATTCTGAAATAGAATCCATTACTGCTATGGATGTATACCAGAAAACTGATTTGCCAGATGGCCATCGAGCCATAGGGTGCAAATGGGTATACAAAAGAAAGAAAGGATCGAATGGGGAAATTACAGCTTTCAAGGCAAGGCTGGTGGCGAAAGGTTATAGTCAGAAAGAAGGTGTAGACTATGACGAGACTTTCTCACCGGTAGCCATGCTTAAGTCCATTCGAATACTCCTGGCCATAGCAGCACATAAGAACCTAGAAATCTGGCAGATGGATGTCAAAACCGCATTTCTAAACGGGTACCTTGAAGAAGGTAGGGACATCTATATGCAACAGCCAGAAGGTTATGTGCAGAAGGGCGAAGAACATTTGGTCTGGAAGCTAAGGAAGTCGCTGTATGGACTTAAACAAGCTTCACGGTCATGGAATCTCCGTTTTGATGAAGTGATTAAATCTTATGGATTCTCACAATGTTCAAACGAGAGTTGCGTGTACCGTCTGTGTGTCAGCGGAAGCGTAGTATTCCTTGCACTTTATGTAGATGATATTCTCCTATTTGGCGACAATGTGGAAGTATTGTCAGGCATAAAGGGGTGGTTATCCGAGCAGTTTCATATGAAGGACCTTGGGGAGGCAGGATACATCCTAGGGGTAAAAGTATTGCGGGAGCGCAATAAAAGGATGCTGACCTTGTCTCAAGGGTCATATGTGGATACTGTGATTGCCCGTTTCAACATGCATAATGCCAAGAAAGGTCTGTTACCCTTCAGACATGGCATACATCTTTCCAAGGATCAGTGTCCGATGACACAAAAGGAGAAAGATAAGATGAGCAATGTGCCGTATGCATCGGCCGTGGGTAGCCTCATGTATGCAATGTTATGTACGAGGCCAGATATCTGCTTTGCTGTAGGCATGGTAGCGAGATACCAGTCTAACCCTGGACAGGCGCATTGGGCCGCGGTAAAGCACATACTCAAATACTTGAAAAGGACAAGGGACTATTGTCTTGTTTATCAGTGTGATGAGTTGTGCCCTGTGGGTTATACTGATTCGGATTTCCAGGCAGACCAAGATGAAAAGAAGTCCACCTCTGGCTATGTGTTTACATTGGGAGGTGGGGCCATATCATGGAGGAGTGCAAAGCAGAAGTGCATTGCGGACTCCACCATGGAAGCCGAATATGTGGCAGCTTCTGAAGCTTCGAAAGAAGCGGTATGGTTTCGAAAATTCCTTCTGGAGTTGGACGTGATTCCTCAGCTACCCAGAACAATCACGGTGTATTGTGATAACTCGGGAGCTGTGGCTAATTCTAAGGAACCACGAACTCACAGAGCAACAAAACACATTGAAAGGAAGTACCATATTATACGAGAAATCGTAGCAAGGGGTGATGTGCTGATAGAAAAGATTGATACGAAGGATAATCTAGCGGATCCATTCATAAAAGCTCTGCCTCAGAAGGTTTACGAGATGCATGTACGTAGCCTTGGGCTGAGGGCAAAGCTAGCCACGTAGAATGCTTGATGTAATAGCTAGATTAGTTTAGACGCGTTATACTCTGGAAAGCAAATGTATAATGCTTTGAGTATAAGTGGGAGATTGATGGATTTATATACTGAAAGCATTATGATTGGTATATTATGTACAAGGTTTATTGGTTAATATACTGGGAATCATAATTGTTGTATGTTCATCTCCTGTCTGAATTAACAAACATGTGTCGCGAACACAATTATCCTCTTATCTCGTCGATAGGGAGATCATACGGTGTGTAGGAGATCACGGAAGATCGTATGGATCGTTTGACCTAGCGAGATATAAATAGTCATCACAGCTGAGACAGTTCCAGGATAAACTGTCGGTGTAGGCTGCAGCATATGCGGATAAGCATCTTATCTTGGATGTCTTGGTATGCTGGTGTGGGGTACACATTGATGAGGACCTAAGTAGAGATCGATTCTTTTATCTGACATTAAAAGAATCTAGATCTTTATGACTCGATGGAATCTTAAACCTATATGAGGATACAGAAGTATACATATATTGTATGTCACTTTGAGTTGTAGAAAAGGTTCTAGTTGAACCTGTTCTTCTGCAGTCTTGGGTGACATCAATCTGTGTATGACTGTCTGGTATCTGAACTAGGTAACCACATCCAGTATAGGATGGTGACATTCCCTGAACAGCTCAAAAGGTTCGTTATGCTAAAGTCCTGCAGTCTGATTAAGTTCAAGCATAAGTGAAAAGGTTTGAGTGGATTGATTCAGGAATTAAAGATGTTAATTAATTAAATAGCTTGTCAGAGCTTAAATTAATTAACGAATGTCTGTAACCTTAAATGTGGGGATAAACCGAGTCCAATGCAACCCGTTCCTCAAACGTGGTAGCAAATAAGTAGGACAGTATTGATTCTCTGGTGGCATGAATCAATATTAATTAATTAATTATATTCTGGGTTGAATATGAGAATTAATTAATTGATAGGCCTTATTTGCTATTTGCATTCTGGTCCCTGGTCTGGCCCATGATAACTCAAGCCCAATAGAAGCCAAAAATTTCCTATAAATAGGCCTCAGTACCTCAGAACTCAGAGCACCTACTTCTCATAAGATCACAGATTACACACAGCAAACCAGAGCCTTGGGAGCTGCTAGTGATCGATTGAGATTGAGTTTACGAGGAGGAAATTCTGCTTCTCAACCGGGCAAGGGATCTGATAGAGAATCTTCACCAGATTTTCAGATCGAGTTGGGATACAGATCAGAAGATCAGATCAGGAGGATTCTTCTTCTTCTCTCTCCTCTTAATTTTTGAAAATATCTTATTATTTTCTTAAGATTAATTTCCTCAATCTGTTAGGAAATTAAATCTTGGTGCGTGGGAAGGATCAAAGGGCATCTCTACGCACGCGTTCTTCATCGTTCTTCAATCCAGGTATTCCGCATAACCTTCTTATGCATAATAATATAGGAGCATGCTAGGATTGTTCATAGGCATAGCAATTTATTTTTGATATTCCAATTAACGATCCTTGGCAAACGGACTTCGTGATTCAGTTCACGAATCCCTTCACCACGAACAATTGGATTAAAACTAAATGGTAGGAGAAACGATAGAAAATGTTACCCATCGGTAGACACGATCACACCGCACTCCATTCCTTATTTGTACCTACTACACATCAACAAAAACACCACCAAACTATTGAGCATAAATCAAGCCAATAAAGCTCTCATATCCACCAAACTTTCCACAAACCGAATATCAACAATGATAAGATCATATCCAATAGTTCAACCAAACAAACCATACCAATAATCCCAAAACCACAAACCATGCCGAATAGAGAGTATTAACATCATGCCAACTCATTAATAATTCCATCCATCATTAAATATCAAACAATAACAATCATCAACTATATTAACTTCCAAAACCTCTTTCCACCATCATCCCACTATCCAACATCGATACAAATGAATCATTTTTCCACTAGCACTACCAATCATACCATCAAAACCAATATTCAATCAACAAATAAAACCAAATGAAAACATCCATTCATACCATCAAGATGAGCATAATCCAAACATCCATCCAAGGTAAAACATCAATATAGGTACAACCCAATCGAATCAAATCCAATAAAGAGACAATATCCAACAACTAAACTAAACTAGGATAAGAGATGGAGAAGAATAAATCGAGGCACCGGCTACCGACACATCCCCCCAAACTTAGTCAAGTTAGACTAAGTTTGTAAAACGGTGGACTGTGCATCGTCACTCCTCTCGATCTTGTAGTTCCACCTACAAACACAAAACCAAGCAACTAGACATTTATTCAAAATCAAAGCAACTAAAAGCAATTAAACAAAAGCAATAAAATTGGTTGGGTTGCCTCCCAACAAGCGCTTCCTTAACGTCGGTAGCTAGACGACCTTACCACATCACCCATTATAAAAAATCGTGTGGATTTTTAATACACCTTTCTCCCTTAATCTGCATTTACTTGGGAGCAATTTATCCAAATCAATCTTTCTTTCACCCCTATCATCTCTCCAAGGAGGATCGATCAACTTGTTGAACTCGAATTGCATGAATGAGTGTTCCTTCTTTGAAGTGATCCTTAAGACATTCTCCAAACTAATCCCCACTTTAAGAAATTCATTGATCCATTCATCCAATGCACTCACCATTCTCTCCTCAACCTTTCCTACTTCCCAAGTTGATATTCCCTGCTTCAACCTATCCTCATTCTCCTAGCTTATTGTTGGCTTTTCCTCTTCTATGAAATGTTCCAATGCCGGTATTGTTGGAGTTTCTTCAAGTGAAGGCTCCTCAATTCTTCCTCCTTCAATGTTCTTCACCGTCTCCTCGGTGCCTTCCTTCACGAGTTCTCATTGATGAACACCCATTATCTCTTCTCTAATGATTTCTTCGGTTTCCTCCTTTTCTTTGCTCTCTTCTAATGTTTCCTTGGGTTTCATCTCTATACTCGCACTCTCATCCTTCTCCATACTTTCAAAAACTTATGACGGCTCCTTGATATCTTCATTTACCTCATCAACTTGAAGTATTACTTCTCTTTCCCATGCTGGTTCATCTTCTTTCTTCACCTCTATTTCTTGCCTTTCCTCATGCTCTTTCCTTGATCTTTTCAACAATTTAAGTTCTTCTTGCATGAGCTCTATTTGTCTCCTCCACAAATCATCATCACGAGATTCCTTTACAACATTCACCATTTGAGAAGCTCTTTCCTCCTCCGGCCATTGGTTACTACATTCAAACATTTCCTCATACACGTTTCGGATAGGCATTCGCAGTCTTTGTCTTTGCGTCATGAGGTCTTTCATCTCCTCTAATTGCCTTTGCACATTAATAAGTCTCTCCATGTTAGACACCTACAAGAGTCCAACAAAGGCAAGTCTCCAACAAAAACAAAAATCCAAAAGAAAACAAAATTAGAACAATTATCAAACAAATGTTAGTAATAATATTCACATAAACAAAAACACAATCACCTAGCCTACAAGCTTAACTTTTCCCCCAATATCTAGCAACCTACTAAATGATCATTGATGTAAACAATTTTTAATTCCTATGAGGTTGAGCAACCGACTCTTTTCTAGTCAATCCCTTTTTTACCGGTGAATTGTCCGTTGATGAAATTAGAAATCTCAAACAACTACGTTATCAATCCCTAACTCATTACAAAATGTCCATCGACTATTGCCCTACAATCCTAGCTCCGTACATGGGTTAGAACTAGAACTATAAGATATTGCACTTATCACGACGATTTCGTCCGCGTGTTGATGATCGCTAAAATTATTAGAAAGCGACTTAGCAGAGCTAATAATACAGCGGCAAAGTTAAAATTATCGATCCCTCAGAGAAAGAAGTAACGAATAATCTTGAAGTACTAGATCAGGCGTTCTTGAAAGTATTGATTAGGAAAATCAGATGAAAAGGTTTTGATTGTTTTGGAAATCGTAATCTTTGGAATCAAAAACTGAACAGGAAAATTAAATAGCTTTTGAAGTCAAATATGAGAAACACAGATCCCAGGGATATCTACCTATCAAGTATAACATGTATGAACAAATCGATTAATTCCCAATTTTAATTCCTCTTCGTAGTGAAATATCAGAAAAGTATTACGAACTTCTTTGTCTGACAATTCGTAAAGTAGATTAGTCAATTACCTATCTCCGTTCGGTCTCAAGATAAATTAACTAACTCCCAAATTCTACAGATTTATTCCTACAATTAGTCTCTTTCAGTTATGACAAGAAATCAGATTATATTGTGAAAATCTCTTTCGATTGAAAACTATTACAGTTACGTCTCAAATAATCAACTAAATAATCCTAATAAGTGATCAGCAAATCAAGATTATGAATAAGCACAGATTTCACAAACTACGAAGGGAAAGGGAAAATAATTCGATTAATCAAAACATGCATACATTGATAGTTCGAAACCCTAGAATCTGAGAGAGGATTTAGTTACACATATTCATGGTAATATTCATCGAAGAAAAATACAACCTGAATTGCATAAAACTGGAATCCGGAAGTCTTCTCGTAGAAACTTGTATTCAAAAACATAAAAACCCTAGAAATTCTTCAAACTCTAGTAATCTAATAATTGCTCTAACTCTCTCTCTCTCAAAAGTAAAAAATTATATGAATTTATAATGGTGAATGATGTATCTAGCAGTATCTAGAATTAGATATGCATCTATCTCCAAATCAGAGTAGAAACAGGATTTCCCGCATGCGCGTCGACCGCTTCTGATCCTCGTAGATCGCGTCTCAACATTTTGCCTCGTTGATCGCGTCTGAATGGACTCGGTCGACGAGGTCTCCATTTTCTGCTCCATCGATCGCTTGACAACAGCACGCCTCGTCGATCGACTAAGGGTCCTCGTCGATCGACGAGGTCTCGGGCACTGGATCCTTGATTCTTTTGTTTTTCGACTAGAAACCTGCACGATTCATTAAACACGGCATTCCAAGTACAAAATCCAATTCATGCACGAAAACAAGTACAAAAATGATCTAAACACTACACAATCAGTCAAAGAACTATATGATAAGTTGGTGAAAATCCTAACTTATCAACTCCCCCAAACTTAAACCATTGATCGTCCTCGATCAATTCACAGAAAAGAATTACAATCAAATGCAGATACAGGTGTGCAATGCCTCACAAGCTTATTTCGCAATCCAAGTTTCACTTATTCACAAAAATCATGCAATCCAAACAAATTCTTATTGGTAAACTATCAAGGAGAAACCTCACCGGGAAGTGTTTGCACTCATCGCTCAATCAAGCAACAAGGATTTTGAATTTCACACAATCAAAGTTTTAGCTTATTTCACCATAGGTTTGACAAATTTCTCATCTCTCCACTGCTTGTTAGTGTGGTTTTTCAGGGAATCAGAAAGGTCTTATTTTGGTTGCAATGTGGCTTACCTAGAAGGTAGGATATTTTTGGCTAAGTGACTAAAAGAAAAACTTCACTCATCAAGTCTTTAGCATATCATGCCCACATAAAACAATTTCCACTCAATCTTGTTCTTTTTCCCTTTTCTTTTCATCATTTTTCGGGGTTCCTAAGAGCTAATTCTCAACTATTCATGAACAACATAAACAAATTTCTTTTTTTCGTTCATCAATGTTCATTTTTTCATTTTTTTCTAACTTCATGGAAACCCCCTTTTTCTTTCTTTTCACTCATGGCCTCACATGGCCTCTCAACACAATCCCAACAATTCACATCATCCAAAGAAAAAAATCTCAATCATCAAGTTCATCAACCTTTCTAATCAAAGAAAAATTCATTCAAGGCTCAAAGGGGCTACAAGTGAAGATTTTTTATGGTTAGTGTATGGGAGATGGGCTACGAAAGAACATGCCTAAAATCATTTTCACCCTATTACCACACTTAATGCAACCTCAAGAGAGAAATTCGTCAAATTCTAGGAAATAGATCTAACAACTTTGTCACTCATCAAACGAAAGAAATTGGCACAAATCCTCACAAGGTAGAAATTTTGTTGCTCCTCAATAATTAACCAATTTCGAACAGTTATCATGCAAGAATTTAAGTTTCAAAGATCAACATATCAAGCAAAATAGCTCCTATCATCGGCTACTCTATCACACAGACCATCTTTCTTAATCAGCAAATATCTCGATTATCAATCAACAATTCTAGCTTGAGTAAAGACAGTTAAGTAGTCATAACACCATCATAATCAAAAAGTTCCGACTGTCCTATGTTCAAAAGCTCCTAAACAATGCTCAGACTATTTACCTAAAACAAGTATCACAACCCAAGAGTTCAAAAATACTAATTTTTAATAAAAAGCCTTGCAGAGAGAAATTGTTCACACTGAAGCAAAAGAACAAGGATGGTGATGGTTCAAAAAAACAAAAACATCAAAAACACTGAAAAAAAATCAACAAAAAGCAGAAAAAAAATGAAAGCAGGTAAAAATTGAAAACAAACAAACGTTTCCCTTTTCCTATCATCATCCCCCCAAACTTATTCACTCGAAAGAGTGGAAAAGTTTGAAAGTTAGATAAGGAAAAGAGAAACGATACCTCATTCCTCCTCATCGGAAGGATTCTCCATCTGAACATCGGAAGATGCCCAAACTGGCAGTCGGCGGCGGGGTTCCTGTCGAACAATCTGCGAGGGCTGGGATCTGGACTGAGGCTGCGTGTTGAGGAGCAGCTGCTGCATCTGAACAGCGAGGGTATCCAACCTCGTGTTCACATTCCGCTGGAAGTTGGCCTGCAAGGCGGCCTGCTGCTGCATGTACTGGTAGATCGTCGCCAGATCCACCCCGGAAGATGAAGACTCTCCCGCAAAGTGGTGTGGCGGCTGTCCACGAGTCTGATCGGGAATGTGCTGCCCTCTGTCATCATCCTCATCATCCTCATCGTCGTCCGACTCTGGGGGCGGTGGCGGCTCACTCTGGTCCGGCGGGGTCCGTGGTCGGTGTCGAAGTCTGGAGGTGCCTGGACCTCCTCGTGCACCGATCATCAACCTCATGTGGGCGGGGGTGCTCATCAACCAATTATCGCGGAGGTGATAATCTGTGACTCGTGTGAGGTACCGGTTCGGCAGTGGATCTGATTCTTCCAATGGTCCATGATAAACACTCCCATGCTGAACTTTCCCTCTGTCAGCATGCAGTAGAGGGCGTAGAGTTCTCTAATTCTGACCTTGCCACTCTCATGTCTGCTGGAAAGCGACACCCCCATACATCTGTGGATGTATCTGAAAACAGGGTTGTCGATGGAAGAGGCCTTCAAGTTCCCCGAGTCGAACACTCTCAAGTCATCGCTGGCTTCTGCAGCAATTTAGGACCAGAAGCGAGCACTGTCGAAGCTTGGGGGAGGAATGCCATCTCCTCCTTCGTGGACTCCCCAGATTTTCTCGAGCTGGTTCCTTGGGAGCTCATGGTACTTGTTCAACAGCTGAAATCCAATTGTGGTGGGCTCTGGTCCTGGCTCAACCTCGAAGATTCGGAATGATGCAAAGAACTCCAAGACCAATGCCAGGTAAGTTGGCCAACGGCCAGTCACCCATCCACCCCAGCCAATCCTGTCCACAAGGTTCTCTACATCATCGCGAATACCCAACAGTTGCATCGTCTCCGAGCAGGGGTAGAGTGTCTGCCGGATTGCGAATTCTTCCCCCATGAACTTTTGGTAACGCCTTTGATGAGACCGGTGGTTGAATGTTGGTTGGAAGTCCATTGTCAATCTGCAAGCGTTGTCAAAAATTCATCAACATTCTTCACCAAAATCCCAATGCAATCATATCCAATTTGAGCAAAAATCAAAAGAAATCAATGTACCCATGCAAAATTGGTTCGACATTCATGCAATTCACTCTCAATTCTAGCCTATTATCATCACGTTTGGCAAAATTTCGTTCAGAAATAATAAAGCTAGAAAATCACCCAAACAAGAGAAATTCCCCCCAACCATTCGTATGGAAAAATTCAATGAAACTCAAGCACAAATCAATCACAAGCAAGTATATCGATGAAAACCACAAACCATATCGAGTAATCACCACGAATAGCAACGGAATCGACAAAATTCAAAAATTGAGAACAAGGGCTCCAAACTCAAATTTGGTAAAAAAGCATGCTCAATTCATTCAAATCATGTGAAATAATCGAAAATGAGAGTGTTAGTATACATACCGTGGTTGATTTCGATGATTTTGGAGAGAAAAAATTCAAAGTTGGGGTTGGGAGAGAAAAGCCGTGCGTGTGTTTGTGTTTGTGAGGAAAAAAATGAGGTGAAGGGGTTTAAAAATCCGCCTCTGTTCGCGGCTCAGAATCAACCTCGTCGATCGATGAGGCATCTTCATCGATCGACAAAGCCCATTGTTGACTCGTCGAACGACGAGAAATGGACTCGGTCGACGAGGAAGTTTTCCTTCGTCGATCGACGAGAATTGGACTCGGTCGACGAGGAAGTGCTTCTTCGTCGATCGATGCCAATTTCTGACGATTTTCTTGGCCCGAAGGAACTCGACACAATTTTGAAAAAAAAATGAAACTGACTGACTCGAAAAGAAAAGAAATAAAACAGGAAACTGTTGGGTTACCTCCCAACCAGTGCTTGGTTTATTGTCGCTAGCTCGACAATACCTGATTTTTAAGGGCGATTCAAGTAGTACTTCTCCACTGCTCCAATCTGAAGAGGGGTATAGTACGGTTTCAGGTTTTGCCCGTTCACTCTGAAGGTCTTGCCATCTTGTCTGGCTAATTCAACTACACCGTTCAAAAACTGGCAGATCACGGTGTATGGTCTGGACCACTTTGATTGAAGCTTTCCGGGCATGAATCGAAGACGGGATTTGAATAGGAGAACCTTATCACCTGAAGTGAAGACATGCGAGCGGATCTTTTTGTCATGGATTCTCTTCGCTTGATTCTTGTAGATGACGTTGTTCTCATAGGCTTCGTCCCGAAAATCTTCTAGTTCATTCAGTGCCATGGCGCGGTCTTCCGCGGTTGTCTTCCAATCCAAGTTCAATTCTTTCACCGCCCTCCAAGCTTTGTGTTCCATCTCGACAGGAAGGTGACATGATTTTCCGAAGATCAGCTGATATGGAGATGTCCCAATTGGTGTTTTGTAGGCGGTGCGGTATGCCCAAAGTGCATCATCGAGAACTGCCGCCCAATCCTTTCTTTGCTTGACCGTCTTCTCTAATATCTGCTTGATTTCTCTGTTGGATAATTCCGTCAACCCATTCCCTTGAGGGTGATATGGGGTGGTAATGCGGTGCTTAACTCCGTATCTAGCAAGAAGAGAAGAAAGCCATTTGTTACAAAAATGTGATCCCCCATCACTTACCAGGGCTCTTGGTGTTCCGAATCTTGTCATCAGCTTCTTCAGGAATTTGATAACGACTTTGGAGTCGTTGGTGACTGTCGGAATGGCTTCAACCCATCGCGATACATAATCGACTGCCAACAAGATGTATGCGAATCCTTGCGATTTCGGGAAGGGTCCCATGAAATCGATCCCCCAGACATCAAATATTTCAACTTCAATCACCGGTGTCTGTGGCATCTCATTCTTTCGCGAGATATTTCCGGTCCTCTGGCAGCGATCACAGCCTGTTATCCATCCGCGACAGACTTCGTAGATGGAAGGCCAATAGAATCCGCTTGCAAGGATTTTGAAGGCAGTCTGGTTGGCTGAGTGGTGTCCACTGGTTGGAGATGAGTGGCATGCCTCGAAGATCTTGTGCCACTCGGACTGGGGCACACAGCGGCGAATGACGCCGTCAGGACATCTGCACCACAGGTACGGATCCTCCCAATAGTAGAATCTGACGTCGTGCAGAAACTTCTTCTTTGCATAGGGAGAGGATTCCGGAGGAAGTACGCCACCCACCAGAAAGTTGGCGAAGTCTGCAAACCACGGGGTTTTGGACTCATACATCTCCTTCATGTCCCTCAAGGTATAGACCTGCTCGTCGGGGAATGTCTCTAGGATTGTCAATTGATGATCATCCCCTTTGACTGGCGGCTCGAGCCTCGACAGGTGGTCGGCGATGACATTCTCGCTTCCCTTTCTGTCCTTGATCTCCACGTCGAACTCTTGCAACAACAGAATCCACCGGATCAGTCTTGGCTTGGCATCCGGTTTTGCAAACAAGTACTTGATTGCGGCGTGGTCGGTGTAGACAATTGTTTTTGAGCCTATCAGATAAGGCCGAAATTTGTCCAATGCATACACGACCGCGAGCATCTCTTTTTCTGTCGTGGTGTAGTTGCACTGAGCTGGATTCATACTTTTGCTGGCATATTGGATCACATGGAAGAGTCTTCCTTTCATTTGGCCCAGAGCTGCTCCAACAGCATAGTCGCTGGCGTCGCACATCAACGTGAAAGGCTCATCCCAATCTGGTGTAGTCAGAACTGGTGCAGTTACCAGCGCTTCTTTCAACTTCTCAAATGCTTGATTGCTGTCTTCATCGAAAACGAAGGACACATCCTTCTCCAGCAAGTTACACAAGGGCCGGGATACCTTTGAGAAGTCCTTGATGAACCTCTTATAGAATCCTGCATGACCTAGGAAACTTCGGACGGCTTTGACGTTTGTCGGTGGTGGCATCTTCTCAATGGCTATCACTTTGGCTTGATCGACCTCCAATCCTTCGGCTGACACTCGATGTCCCAACACAATTCCTTCTCTCACCATGAAGAAGCACTTTTCCCAATTGAGGCATAGATTTGTCTTGACACATCTCTCAAGTACAGTAGCCAAGTTCTGCAAACAAACATCAAATGAGCTACCAAAAACTGAGAAATCATCCATGAATACCTCCATGATTTTCTCGACGAGGTCGTGGAAGATTGCCGTCATGCATCTCTGGAAGGTAGCCGGTGCATTGCATAATCCAAAGGGCATCCTTCGGTAGGCGAATACTCCATATGGACAGGTGAATGCTGTCTTGTGTTGGTCTTCCGGCGCCACAGCTATCTGATTGTACCCTGAGTAACCATCAAGAAAGCAGTAAAAAGGATAACCAGATAATCTATCTAGCATTTGATCAATGAATGGAAGAGGGTAATGATCCTTGCACGTGGCGGAGTTTAAGGCTCGGTAGTCAATGCAAACTCGCCATCCCGTGATCGGTCTTTGTGCTACTTCCTCTCCATCATCGTTCTTCACAATTTGCATTCCTCCTTTCTTGGCTACTACTTGTGTCGGGCTTACCCACTTGCTGTCAGAAATCGGGTAGATCATGCCATGGTCAAGGAGTTTGAGAGCCTCCTTCTTGACAGCTTCTTGCATGATGGGATTCAGACGTCGTTGTGCTTGTCTCTTTGGTTTCGCATCCTCTTCAAGGATGATTTTGTGCATGCACAGCGAAGGGCTGATTCCTTTGATGTCTCCCAAGGTCCATCCAATGGCGGACTTGTATGTTCGCAAAACTCGCATCAGCTTGTCAAGTTCCCCCTGTGAAAGATGAGCAGAAACGATAACAGGGTAAGTGCTGTCAGAGCCTAGGAACGCATACCTGAGATGTGCTGGGAGTGTCTTCAGCTCCAGAATAGGTGGATTGGAGCTGGAAATCGGCTGTCCAGGGTTGCCGTTGATCGACGAGGGGTCTTCGTCGATCGACGAAGATGTGTTCTTCTCATCGATCGACGAGATAGCAGACTCGGTCGACGAAGACTTCCTGAAGCAGCTCGACAGCGACTCCCTTTTTAGTTCTTTCTCTCGGGTAATTTCCTCGAACACATCTCGTTCCATGACTAGATTCAGGATCTCCTCAGTGGCTTCATCCAGATTTTCAGAAGGGGAGAGGGAATGTTGCAAACAGTTTTCCAGAAAATTCGCCTCACTTTTCAGACAAGTGAAGGGGGAAGACATTACCGGGCTGAAGCAGTTGATCATGTGGCATTCTTCTGCATAACTTCCATCGTCGTGCTTCTACATTGCCTTGTAGATTGAGAATGTGACGGACTCATTGTTCACTCGAAACGTCAGCTTGCCGTCTCGGATGTCGATCAATGCCCCTCCGGTTTTCAGAAACGGTCTTCCGAGGATTAGAGGAATATTTCGATCCTCCTCCATGTCAAGTACCACAAAATCGGCTGGGATTATGAAATCCTTTACGTTCACCAGCACATCTTCAACAATGCCCTTTGGATAGGTGACTGATCGATCAGCCATCTGCAGTGAGATCGTCGTGGGCTTGATGCTGCCGATCTTTAGCCGCTTGAAGATTGAAAGCAGCATCAGATTGATTGATGCCCCCGAGTCACACAGAACCTTTCCGAAGGTCTCTCCTCCGATTATACATGAGATTGTGAAAGAGCCCAGATCTTCCCCCTTGATTGGCATCTTCTTCTGGATGATAGCGCTACACTCTTCGAACAGGTTGACCGTCTCATGCTCCAAGAACGGTCTTTTCTGGGAGACCATGTCTTTCAAAAACTTGATGTACCCGGGCATCTCTTGAAGAGCTTCTACCAATGGAATGTTAATATGCACCTTCTTCATTGTCTCCAGAAATCGTGCATATCTTTCGTTCATCTTGGTCTTGGCAAACCGCTGCAGATACGATAGAGGCAGTTTCTTCATTGGCGGTTGAGGAGCAGCCGTCGAGCGAGTCTGATCAAGCTCGATCGATGCCCCTTTTGAGGCCTCGTCGATCGACGAGGATGCTTCGTCGGTCGACGAAGCTTTGTCTTTGGCGGGTTCTGCCTCCTCTTCGGCTTCTTCTTCATCTCGGGCGCCTTTTTCTCATTGTTCAGGCCCTTCATAGGTCTTGCCCCCTCTCAGAGTGATAGCGTTCACTTGATTCCTCTGGTTCTGATTCTTGGGATTGACCTGGGTGTTGCTCGGAAGTTGCCCCGGCTTGTGTTTGGTTCCTAGGGCATCGTCAATCTGGCTGACTTGATTTTCAATGATTTGCACATGTTTTTGCACCTGATCGACCTTTGTGTTTACCCCAGATATTTCTTGCTTCAACTTTGTCACAGTGTCTGTGGAGCCTTCCATGAACTTGGCCAAAATCTCCTCGAGATTTGGCTTCTTCTTCTCTACTATTTCTCCGTTTTGTACGGCGAACCCTGGCGGTGGTTGCTCTGCAGCTTGTGGATTTGCATAAGAGAATCCAGGATGATTCCTTGCATGGTTGAAGGCATAGAGCTGGTTATGTTGCTGATTGTGTTGCCGAAATCCTCCTCGGTAGTTGTTTTGATAACCACCCCTTTGAATGAAGTTCACATCAGCATTGTTCTCCTCGACCGGCCCTTGCACTGCATCGACTGCAGCAACCGTTTTCTCTTGCTTCAGGTTAGCAAATTCTTCCCTGAGCTTTTTCAGCTCAGCTGCCAAATCTGGTTGCTCGGCAACTTTCTCCACAGCTTTTTCCACCACTTTCTCTACTGCTTTCACGGGCCGAGTTCGGCTTGTGGACCACCGTTGAGTGTTATTAGCCATCTTTTGGAAGAACTCCATGGCCTTCTTCCCACTTTTAATCATGATTGTGTCCCCAAGTGTGGTGTCCACCAGTTTGGCTGTTTTGTCATTTAGCCCTTTATAAAACGCTTCAGCTTGTTCTCCCGGCGGAAAACCATGTCCGGGACAGGCTCTCAGCAGGTCTTTGAATCTGTCCCATGCCTCGTTGAAACTTTCATCAGGTCTTTGAGCGAACCTGATGATCTCTTTCCATCTTTGCCGAATCACATTCGGAGGGAAGAAGTTCCCTAGAAACTCGTTTCTCAGTTCGGTCCACGTACTTATGCTTCCTTTGTCCAGTGCAGTGAACCATGAATGTGCCTTTTCCCTCAGAGAGAATGCGAACAGATGCATTCGGATGGCACTCTTGCTGACTCCTCCAATTTTCACCGTATTGCAGAGCATGATGAACTTGTCCAAATGCGCATAGGGATCCTCGGTAGCTCTTCCTCCGAATTGGTTTTGTTGCACCATCTGTACCAATCCGGTTTTCAGTTCAAAGTTGTTGGCATTGATGCCAATCTTGAAATCTGTCTCCTTGAACCGAGGTTTGTACCTATTCTGCATGGCTTCTTTCTCCTCCTCGTCGTCAGACTCTCCCGGAGGATCCTGGTTGTCCTCCTCTCCATTGTCGGGATTGTCCTCAAACAGTGGGTTATCATGAAGATCCCTTCCATTCGGATTGTTCCTCTCGAGTTCGTATTGTTGGATCTGCGTCCTCATGGCTTGGATTTCTTGGAGAAGCAAAGCTTGCTCCTCTGCAGTTAGCACTGGCGGAGGCGGTGGTACGTTATCTTCCATTGTGTGACTACTCGAACTTTCCTGAGCACGCTTGTTTCTTCGGATTTTTCTACAAGTAGCTTCAATGTCCGGATGATAGTAGAGTGGGTCCTTTCCTCTGGCTCTTGTACTTATGCACTATCTGTACAACAAAGGAGGTAGTGAGATACAACTGGGAAAATAAAACAAACGAATTGAAATTCTGAAACAGAAAAAAAAACGAGGTCGTCGATCGACGAGACGTGTACGTCGATCGACAAAAGTAAAAGAGCTTCGTCGATCGAGGCTAAATAGCATCGATCGACGAGGAAAACGAAATTGCGAGAAAATTTAGAAAAAAATGAAAATTACAGCCTAAAGCAATATTTCAATCACAGATCTAATAGTAAGATTAATTCTATTCTTTCCTCGGCAACGGCGCCAAAATTTGATCGCTAAAATTATTAGAAAGCGACTTAGCAGAGCTCATAATACAACGACAAAGTTAAAATTATCGATCCCTCAGAGAAAGAAGTAACGAATAATCTTGAAGTACTAGATCAGGAGTTCTTGAAAGTATTGATTAGGAAAATCAGATGAAAAGGTTTTGATTGTTTTGGAAATCGTAATCTTTGGAATCGAAAACTGAACAGGAAAATTAAATAGCTTTTGAAGTCAAATATGAGAAACACAGATCCCAGGGATATCTACCTATCAAGTATAACATGTATGAACAAATCGATTAATTCCCAATTTTAATTCCTCTTCGTAGTAAAACATCAGAAAAGTATTACGAACTTCTTTGTCTGACAATTCGTAAAGTAGATTAGTCAATTACCTATCTCCGTTCGGTCTCTTTCAGTTACGACAAGAAATCAGATTATATTGTGAAAATCTCTTTCGATTGAAAACTATTACAGTTACGTCTCAAGTAATCAACTAAATAATCCTAATAAGTGATCAGCAAATCAAGATTATGAATAAGCACAGATTTCACAAACTACGAAGGGAAAGGGAAAATAATTCGATTAATCAAAACATGCATACATTGATAGTTCGAAACCCTAGAATCTGAGAGAGGATTTAGTTACACATATTCATGGTAATATTCATCGAAGAAAAATACAACCTGAATTGCATAAAACTGGAATCCGGAAGTCTTCTCGTAGAAACTTGTCTTCAAAAACATAAAAACCCTAGAAATTCTTCAAACTCTAATAATCTAATAATTGCTCTAACTCTCTCTCTCTCAAAAGTCGAAAATTACTTGAATTTATAATGGTGAATGATGTATCTAGCAGTATCTAGAATTAGATATGCATATATCTCCAAATCAGAGTAGAAACAGGATTTCCCGCATGCGCGTCGACTTCTTCTGATCCTCGTCAATCGCGTCTCAACATTTTGCCTCGTCGATCGCGTCTGAATGGACTCGGTCGACGAGGTGTCCATTTTCTGCTCCGTCGATCGCTTGACAACAGCACGCCTCGTCGATCGACTAAAGGTCCTCGTCGATCGACGAGGTCTCGGGCACTGGATCCTTGATTCTTCTGTTTTTCGACTAGAAACCTGCACGATTCATCAAACACGGCATTCCAAGTACAAAATCCAATTCATGCACGAAAACAAGTACAAAAATGATCTAAACACTACACAATCAGTCAAAGAACTATAAGATAAGTTGGTGAAAATCCTAACTTATCAGTTGGCTGCAACGTTCATGTCAACTACCTAAAGGCAGGCTATTACCTACACCTAATAGGCAAGAACAAGCTCAAGTGCAAATCAACCCCTCATAGGAAAGTAAACAAACAATTATCAAACCTAATCTTCATGCATCCTTGTTGAAATCAACATCCAAATTGAATTAGAGCAACATACCTCTCAATTGTAACAATACAAAGTTGAAATCAAATATATCCATTACAATTGATAAGTAGAAAATGAAATCTTCCCCAATTGGATTTCTAGGTCTTAAGCTACCCCCTTGGATCTTAAATTCTCCTCTTATGATTGATGATTTAGCTCCTTGATACCTTGGGTTAGGTTTTAGAAGAGATGGAAATGGAATCGTAGAGAGAATTTAGGAGGTGGTTATTCAAAGTTATGAAAAAGTATCTCCAAGTTATCAAAATAACCATTTTCCCCCTTTTATAATGAGTTGGCAGAGCCTCGCATTGCCCGAGCCTACAGAAGATCTATGGGGAAATGGGAAGCCCGATCTGGCTCGGCCGAGCCAACCTCGCTTGGCCGAGCGAGGTCTCTGTTCCACAGCTCGGCCGAGCCTGCACACCGATCAGCCGAGCGAGCTCTCTGTCATGTAGCTCGACCGAGCCTGCACACCGCTCGGCCGAGCCTACACACCCCTCTGCCAATCAACTCCTCCAACTCCCGAAACTCCTCTTTTTGCACCGCTCGGGCGAACTTAGACACCTCGGACTTCATACTTGGACGATTTTCCTCCAAAACTCTCCAAAATATGCTATATTATGCTCAAAATGTATCCTACATCATTTCAAACACGGAAACACAAAAATAGGACAAAAGAACGACAAAAACATATGATATGAAGGTAAAATGGCTACAAACATGCACGCTCACACATCGAAAAATAGGTCATTTTACACACATATCACCTGCAACTGAGGATAACTAAAATCCTCCGTTGGAGAAGATCAATAATAGTAAATCGCATTAGATAACTGAGTACAACTGAAGATATTGGAATCTGATCCTATTGAACGAAGAGAATTTTTAGGAATCTGATCTTATGCCGGCTCCTTGATATCTTCATTTACCTCATCAACTTGAAGTATTACTTCTCTTTCCCATGCCGGTTCATCTTCTTTCTTCACCTCTATTTCTTGCCTATCCTCATGCTCTTTCATTGATCTTTTCAACAATTTAAGTTCTTCTTGCATGAGCTCTATTTGTCTCCTCCACAAATCATCATCATGAGATTCCTTTACAACATTCACCATTTGAGAAGCTCTTTCCTCCTCCGGCCATTAGTTACTACATTCAAACATTTCCTCATGCACGTTTCGGATAGGCATTCGCGGTCTTTGTCTTTGCATCATGAGGTCTTTCATCTCCTCCAATTCCCTTTGCACATTAATAAGTCTCTCCATGTTAGACACCTACAAGAGTCCAACAAAGGCAAGTCTCCAACAAAAACAAAAATCCAAAAGAAAACAAAATTAGAACAATTATAAAACAAATGTTAGTAACAATATTCACATAAACAAAAACACAAACACCTAGCCTACAAGCTTCACTTTTCCCCCAATATCTAGCAACCTACTAAATGAAGTCCCCGGCAACGGCGCCAAAACTTGATGCGGCTAAAAGTTTAATCAAAATTAAACTTCTAGCTACTCAAGAATAAAATCTGTCAAATCCAGGTCCTTCTACCCTTCGCCCACTAGATTACCGGGATACTATAGCAAAGTCTAATAGCTAGGCAAGATAAAATCGTTGAGTAATTTCTATCAATCTAGGCATTCAATTTAAACCTATGCTAACAACATATAACAATCAATGAATTAAACCAACAATCAACTTTCAATCAATTCTCTCCACACTTTGGTAAACCAAGACAAACAAATACTCAAATGAGGTAGATTGGATGTTGAAATAAACGTAGATTAAATCCAATTAGGTTGATCATTGATGTAAACAATTTTTAATTCCTATGAGGTTGAGCAACCAACTCTTTTCAAGTGATCAATCCCCTTTGTACCGGTGAATTGTCCGTTGATGAAATTAGAAATCTTAAATAGCTACGTTATCAATCCCTAACTCACTCCAAAACGTCCGGTGATTATTGCCCTACAATCCTAGCTCCGCACATGGATTAGAACTACAACTATAAGATATTGCACTTATCACGACGATTTCGTCCGTGTGTTGGCTGCAATGTTCACGTCAACTACCTAAAGGCTGGCTATTACCTACACCTAATAGGCAAGAACAAGCTCAAGTGCAAATCAACCCCTCATAGGAAAGTAAACAAACAATTATCAAACCAAATATTCATGCATCCTTGTTCAAATCAACATCCAAATTGAATTAGAGCAACATACCTCTCAATTGTAACAATACAAAGTTGAAATCAAATACATCCATTACAATTGATAAGTAGAAAATGAAATCTTCCCCCAATTGGATTTGCTAGGTCTTGATCTACCCCCTTGGATCTTAAATTCTCCTCCTAGGATTGATGATTTAGCTCCTTGATACCTTGGGTGAGGTTTTGGAAGAGATGGAAATGGAATCGTAGAGAGAATTTAGGAGGTGGTTATTCAAAGTTATGAAAAAGTATCTCCAAGTTATCAAAATAACCGTTTTTCCCCTTTTATAATGAGTTGGCAGAGCTTCGGATCGCCCGAGCTGAAGTTGGCTTGCCCGAGCTTGTAGAAGATCCACGGGGAAATGGGAAGCCCGACCTGGCTTGACCGAGCCTGCCTCGCTCGGCCGAGCGAGGTCTCTGTTACACGGCTCGATCGAGCATGCACACTGATCGGCCGAGCGAGCTCTCTATCGGGTAGCTCGGCCGAGCCTGCACACCGCTCGGCCGATCAACTCCTCGAAGCTCCCGAAACTCCTCTTTTTGCACCGCTCGGGCGAACTTAGCCTCCTCGGACTTCATACTTGGACGATTTTCCTCCAAAACTCTCCAAAATACGCTATATTATGCT
This sequence comes from Plectranthus barbatus, assembly GCA_026898455.1. NCBI lineage: Eukaryota > Viridiplantae > Streptophyta > Magnoliopsida > Lamiales > Lamiaceae > Plectranthus > Plectranthus barbatus. The sequence continues at coordinate 201,109 of JAPKLW010000828.1, forward strand.
CAAAATGTATCCTACGTCATTTCAAACACGAAAACACAAAACAAGACAAAAGAACGACAAAAACATATGATATGAAGGTAAAATGGCCACAAACATGCACGCTCACACATCGAAAAAATGTCATTTTACACACATATCACCTGCAACTGAGGATAACTAAAATCCTCTGTTGGAGAAGATCAATAATAGTAAATCACATTAGATAACTGAGTACAACTGAAGATATTGGAATCTGATCCTATTGAATGAAGAGAATTTATAGGAATAGTGAGATTTTGAACGACTATATGTTCATTGTTATTTTGTTACTTCTTTAAGTTATACATTTCACACTACATTGTTAATTGATTTGAAACCCTACAATTGTAAATTATGTAAGAACTGAGTGTATAATAGGCGATAGAGTTGCCATTTATTTCTTAAACTCCCAAATCATTTTATGGAATATAAAAATAAATACTAAGACTAACAGTAAATGACCTGTGCATGCTCCTATTTAATTTTATAGATGGATTTAAGGAATACCTCAACTCCATCGATTTGAATAACGAGAGTAGATGGTTGATTGGTGGTCCTACAGATATGATTTTCTCTTATGTTCCCTTGATTGATTCGAAAATTTTGTGAGGATACGCTACCGGGTTCAAACGGCACTAGAAGAATTCGATTTCTCCTTATATTCCTACTGCAACTACTGCCTCATTTATTTCTGTCTAAGGTTTTGGTTTTGTAAAACTGTAATCTTATGAGGAACTGAGAGAACAACTCTATTTATAGAGTTAGAGTATTATCTTTTAAGGTTTCATAAATCCTAATGGGCTCCAAACATTTAATGGGATAAACCAGGGATCAACCCATAACATAATTAAATAATACATTAATTCATGCCACCAAAGAATTCATGTTGACCTATGATCACTGGAAAATTCTAGATTATTGAAGGAAAGCGATGCAAATAAATTTATAGAACTCGAAGGTTGTCTAGCCCAAGGAAAAAGCATGGCGAAATCATCTCATGTATTAGAAATGATATATCAATTTGTTGTTTAAGAAAATCAATTTTCAAGAGAGTTTTAGGTTTGAAAATAACTTTGAAATAAAAAATAATAAGTAAAATCACAGATCTTAGGGAATTCAACCAACCTGAATAACATGCATGAATCAAATCATTCAAACCCAAAAATAATTTATGGTGGAAATTTTTTTAATATGAAATTAATTCATTGGTCGGGCAATTAAATCCTAGATTACTAATAGGTGTGATAAACACTCGATTTGTGCATTTATTGCTGTGAATCTGTTGGATAGTTGCTTTAGATTGGATCATTCAGTGATGTTTCTCTTCTTGATTTATATTTTTCTATGAAATGTTACGTTTGGTTTGGTTTTAGGCGATCTGCGAAGGATTCACGTGCAACTGAGTTTTTTACAAAATAAAACAAGGTGTTAAACTTCCATTAGATGTTCATATGCATCGGGAAGAGGATGAAGCAAGAAATGATAGAGAAAAATCACAAATAAATCAGAAGACGATGGAAACTTCGACCCAGATTACAAACTCGGCAGTCGCCGAGTTTGCAAATGAGTAGTCGAGTTCGTAAAAATCTACATTTTCCTCTTATAATGGAAATAGTGACCCATATTATGAACTCGACAGTCGCCGAGTTTGCAAATGGGTCACCGAGTTTGCAAACGGGTCGCCGAGTTCGCAAACGGGTCGCCAAGTTCTTAAAAAATTGCATTTTCCTTCGTGACAAACTAAGCGACCAACTTACACAAATGATGATCACCATATTGCTTTACGGGTCACTGATCGTGTTATAAAGGCTAGATTTTGATGTATTTTCATATCTTTTTAGACTTGTACTAGCTAGAGATATATATATGATTCCATCGAGATTTTAGGAGAGTTACTCATTATTTTTCTTAGTTTTTTTTTTACTATCTGGAGAGAACGGAGAACCCAAGGGAGAAGACAAAGTACAAAGATTGACAATCCAAGACTGAAGACTATGATTCTTTAGTTCTATGTTTTCTTCATCTTTCTATATCCTTTTCTCTTTGTTGATGGAATTTAGCATGTCTGGCAAAATCCCCTTTCGATTCTAGGGTTTGAATCTGTGATGAATTTTATGCAATTGATTATTCAATTCAATTTTTGTTTTCCATTCGCATTCTGATTATCATACGTTTCAGTTATTTGCTTGATATTGGCCATTGATGGTGAATTAATTTATAATTCTCGAACTATGAGGTCTAGTTTTATCAATTGTTTGCATGATAATTAGATTTAATTAATTGGATATCTGAGAGGAATTTGATTAATTAAAGGATTTTAAAATCTTTTATTTTTAATTAATAATAAATTTCATTCAGAAAGTAGTGAAATATATGTGTAAGAGTGCTTGATTTTATTTCGAATCTGCACCTTTGTGTTCAATATTTTTATTACTTGCCATCCACAGTGGTCTGTACACTTATAGAATAACGTGTTGCAAAACATGCTATCATGTTTTTAGCACCGTTACCGGGAATTGCATAGATTTATAATTAACACTATTTATGATATTAAGCCACTTTAGATTTTATTTTACGTATATTTTATTTTTATTTTTCTGTGTTGATCACTTTTGGTGTTCTTTTTCAGATAGTATATGCAAACCAGACTGCAAGACCCCCCACTTGAAACTATGGATCTAGAGATCGAAGGTACTTGTCGTAAGAATTCTACCAAGAGAAGATTAGCATTCGCTATGGTTGACAATCACGCAACACAGATTGCAGAGTTGCAGGGGCACCTGCAGGAGTTGAATCTGAAGCTTTAGGAGTAGGAAACTCAAGCAGAATCTCATGATCAGACCATCAATTAGATGTACGAGCCTCTGACTAATTGACACCTGAATGCTGATTTTGGGTTTAGGGTGAACACGCTGAACTTTGAATTGAGGACTAGGTTGAATCATATAGCTCGACAAAATCAGCTTGGGGGATGAGCCACTGAAGACTCTCATGTGCACATTCAATTATTCTTATTCTTGTGTGTCATTGTTAAGTTGAACCAGGTGTCGATCGACTACATCAGACTAAGCCTGTTCTCTATTACACTGGGGGATAAAGCCCTATCTTGTTATTTATCATTGGATCGCAGTGAGATCACGACATGGGAAGAGTTATGCAAGCAGTTTCTGATCTAATTTTTCCCACCAAGTAAGACCATCAAGCTGCATACTCAAATTGCTCAATTCAGGCAATTTTCTGGAGAGTCTCTATATGAGGCGTGGGAAAGATATAAGGAACTTCTCTGTGCTTGCCCTTGTCATGGATTCTCTGAAAGACAACAGGTGTGTTGTTTCTATAAAGGGCTTGACAATGAAACTCAAAAGAATGTAAATGCTTCTACTGGAGGTTCTATCACTACCAGAGCTTCTAAGGATGCCATGAAACTGTTGGAAACTATGACGAAAAATGAATACAACTGGCCAACATAAAGACATGATCGTAGGGTGGCAGTAGTCAACTGAAATCAGATTGATGACATGGGAGGTAGCTGCTTCTACTAAATCACTGCAGGCTCGCATTAGTAAGTTGGAGAACACTCAACCTTAGTTTGAGTTTGATTAGGGAGCTGAAGTTTAGGTTGAGCATGCAAACTATGTCAATTACAGAAACTTCAAAAACAATAGGGGGCCAGCAGGGAACATGATCTATTATCCTAACAATAGGAACCACCCTAATTTCTCCTACGCCAATCAGAATAATTTACTGTAGCCCCCACCCATTTTTTTGTGACTAACGAGAGAATTATTAAGTCAAAGGAGCCGAGCATGAGGGAACTTCTTACTCAATTCATTGCAGTGTTCAATGATAAGACAAGCAAGATGGAGGGGGAGATCGTGGAATTGAATACTGGCATGTGTGAGATGGGAAAGCGCATGAAGTTGATTGATACTCATATTTCTCAAATTTCCAATATGATTGGCAACCAACACACTCCTGGATGGTTTCCTAGTAATACGGTGGTGAATGCCATTACAACTTGTAGCGGTAAGTCATATGAAGTTCCATCCATTCCACTGGATATGAGAACTGAAAAGAAGGTGAAAGTTGCAGATGCTGTCAAGCCAACTAATATTTCTGTGCAACCTAAAGTTGCACAATCTGATGATGTTCTTCCTAAAAAAAACAAGTGGAAAAGAGCAAGGGTACTTGTCCTGAAAATAGTACCGAACCCGCTGTACCAGTCTCTGTTCCATTCCCACAAAGGTTTGCCAAGAAGCAGAAGGATGAGAGTTATAAGAGGTTTATGGAACATATGAAGAAAATCCATATCAACTTATCTCTTATCGAAGTTGTGCAGGAAATACCTGGTTATATGAAATTTTTGAAAGATATCGTGACCCAAAAGAAGCTCTTTTGAGCATTCAAGACAATTAATTTGTTTGAGGATTGTAGTGCTATAATCCAGAAGAAGATGACGATCAAAAAGGGAAGATCGTGGATGTTTCTCAATCACTTGCATTATTGGGGAATAGACTTTTGAGAAGGTATTTTGTGATTCGGGGGCCATCATTAATCTCATGCCTCTTCCATCTTCAAGAGGCTACATATTGGTGATATCAAGTACACAACCATAAAGATTCAAATGGAAAATAGAACATTGAACTATCCTAAAGGGGTAGTTGAAGATGTGTTGATGAAGGTTGGCCAGTTTCTTTTTCCCGCTGATTTTGTGGTCTTGGATATGGAGGTAGGCAGGAATATTCCACTGATACTTGGGAGACCATTCTTGAATACTGCGAATGTCTTGATCATTGTTAAGAGAGGAGAGCTTAGTCAGAGGGCGAATGATGAGATGATCACATTTTCTAAATACAAGGCAATGGAGAGGCATGACTTTGATGGATACTTCGAGGGGTTTGATTTGATCAAGGTTATGTAACCTTTTGATTTTTCTTTTGTTATTTCTTATTTTTTAGATTATTGTGTCCAAAATTTTTTTTTATTCCTGTTATGATCTATATGATGTGTGTGATAATTTTTTAGTGTTTGTTCTAGCTTTAGACAGTTTAGATGAGAAGAACAGGGTGGAGAATCCAAGTTTTCTAAAGTTGAGAAGTTGAGAAGTGATGAAGATGAAGAGGAAGCCCGCAAGAAGAGTTTGATGCAAGAGACGAATAAAGAGCCTCCAGTTCTGGACCTGAAGCCTTTACCAGATCATTTGAGCTATGCATATCTAAGGAGTAATGAAATATATCTAGTAATTGTATAGGATACTCTGTCTTTTGTTCAGTTAGAGAGATTATTGAGAGTGTTGAGAGACCACCAGTCAGCTATTGCATGGTCGTTATCTGACATCAAGGGTAATAGCCCTTCTATCTGTATGCACAGGGTTTTACTTGAGGATGGGTATAAACCGAAGGTGCAATCTCAATGACGGTTGAACCCCATTATCCAGGAGGTTGTGCGGAAGGAAGTACTCAAGTTTTTGGATGCTAGCATGATCTATGCCATCTCGGATAGTGAGTGGGTGAGTCCTACTCAAGTGGTGGCCAAGAAAGGAGGCACTACAGTCATCAAGGATGAGAGTGTATAGGAGATCGCTCATAGGTGTGTCACAAGATGAAGGATGTGTATCGATTATAAAGCACTTAACAGTGCTACACGTAAGGATCATTTTCCCCTTCCTTTTATTGATCAGATGTTGGATAGGTTGGTTGGGTATGATTTTTATTGCTTTCTCGATTGTTATTCTTGATATAACCAAATTGCTATTTCCCCTAGTGACCAAAATAAATCTGTTTTCACTTGTCCCTATGGTATTTTTGCTTATAGGCGAATGTATTTTGGATTATGTAATGCTCCAGCTACTTTCCAGAGATTTATGACTTTTTTGTGTTTGGTCATTCATTTGATAGTTGTTTGGAAAACTTGATTACTGTGTAACAGCGTTGTGAAGAAACTAACCATGTTTTAAATTGGGAGAAATGCCATTTTATGGTACGAGAAGGTATAGTTCTAAGCCACAAAGTTTCTGGTACAGATTTGGAGGTTGATTGTGCAAAGATCGTTGTTATCTCAAATCTTCTCGGTGAGGAGTTTTCTGGGTCATGTAGGTTTCTGCAGGAAGTTTTAGGGAGTTTTCTAAAATATCTAAGCCACTTCGTTCTTTACTTATCAAAGATACAAAATTTGTCTTTGATGAACATTGTTTGCAGGCCTTTGAAAAGTTGAAGCAAACCCTTACCACAACTCAAGTTCTCATCTCACCAGACTGGTCAAATCCTTTTATTCTAATGTGCGATGCCAGAGATACTACTGTTGGAGCTGCTTTGGGACAGACGAGGAACAAGATTTTCAGGTTGATTCATTATGCTAGCAAGAAATTGGATGGTGCCCATGTCAAGTATACAACCACTGAAAAGGAGATGCTTGTTGTGGTCTTCACATTTGATTAGTTGTGTGCTTATCTTGTGGGTGCCAAGACAATTGTGTATACATATCATGCCGCCATCTGCTATCTGTTCGAGAAAAATGAAGTAAAGCCTAGGTTGATTCGATGGATACTACTGTTGTAGGAATTTGACATGGAGATACAAGATCACAAATGATGTGAGAATGTGGTGGCAGACCATCTATATAGGCCGGAGAATCTGGTGGAGGGAGATGATCCCAGGATTCGCATCAATGAGGTGTTTCCAGATGAGCAGTTGCTAGTAGTTGAGGAAGTGGATACCTGGTACATGGATTTGGTAAATTATCTGGTTCCAGGTGTTTTGCCACCTGATCTAACTTCCCATCAGAAGAGGAAGTTCCTACATGATTGTAAGTTCTAATATTAACATGAGCCGTTTCTATACCGACATTGTGCTAATATGATGATTAGTCGATGCGTTGGAATTCAATAGAGGAATAGGATCATGGAGGACTATCACTTGTGTCCATATGGTGTCCACTGCGCGGCAAATAAGACACTCATAAAAATTCAAACCCGTGGGTTTTATTAGCCTACTATCTATCGCGACTGTAAAAAGTTTGTGGCTGATCGATGCAAAAACCTGCATACATATTATAGCATAGGACAAATAAATTTATAGACAACCGAAGGGTTGGTCGATCCCACAGAGATAGTGCAACGAGGGAGAATCATGTACTGAATATGGTTTTCAGAACTTTTGTTTGGGCAAATCAAATTTAAGGGTTTTGGGTTTTTCAAAGAAAATAATTTGAAGGGATAAAAACAAATATTAAAAAGCACAGATCCTAGGGAAATCTACCAATCTGATCAACATGCAAGAAACAAATATTCAAATCCAAAAGATATTTTTTGTTTAAAATCTATTAATGTGGAATTAATTCCTTGGTCGGGCAATTAAATCCTAAATTATTAACTAGTGGTTATCTCCTCTCGGTCTCAAACACACCAATTAATTAATTTCAATAAATTCTTCTTGGTCGGACAGAAAATCAAAAGTATTAAATCATAACTTCCTGTTACTAACCTTCACCTTTCGGTCCTTTGATTAATAACTGTAACCTACCTCAATCTTCATCTCTCGATCCTTCGATGAGAATAGACTTAAAATAAAACATAGGATTTAAACCAGTTATAAAGAGTTTGAATTACTGAATAAAAATATGCATCACAGATGGAGAAACCATAGAACCTGTTTAGGATTCTAGCCTAACATATTGAAAATAAACATAGCAGGGAAAATTAAAGATTGCATTAAAAACAATAAAGGTTCAACAAAAACTAAAGAGGAATTCTAAAAAACTTAAAGTGAAAACAGAAAATTAAAGTAAAAATTAACAACTGAAAAGAACTAAAAGAATAACTGAATGAGAACCCTAATTTTATGGAATTGATGGCTTCAAAAGGTATAATTTTCTTCTTGAATTGATGGCTTCAAAAGGTATAATTTTCTTGGTTGAAACTTCCCTTTTGGGGTCTTCATTGCTTCCAAATTGATGTGTAAATTGAATCTCAAGCAATTCTCGCCCAAAATATGTGAAAATCTCCCAGAATCTCGCCAAAACAGTTTGCCCCGGCCGAGATAACCCTTGCCCCGGTATAGATGGATCTGCCCCAGTCGAGATAGCCTTCAACTCGGTCGAAACAGAGACCAATTTCGCCACTTTCGACCCTTCTGCGCAGTCTCACGGTTTTGGCCATAACTTTCTCTCCCGAACTCCAATTGACCCGATTCCAGTTGCGTTGGAAAGCTAATTCAAAGATATTTCAAATAAAATGCTCCATTAGCTCAAATTCCATATGTGGAAGAAGTCGTGTTTGTTTCTTTGAACATCTGCTGCTTTTGGTACGAGTTTCCATTGGATTTGGCCTAAAACCTGCGAAATCTTACCATGACAAGCATGACACCCTCTAATATATACTCAAGCTCAATTTATCCAAGAAAAAAAAACCAAAATGCATAAAGAAAAGAGAAAACAAAGAGATAAGAGAGTAGAAAAAAGAGCTTATCAAACCACCCCCCAAACTTAAACACTTGATTGTCCTCAATCAACAAAAGAAAGAATCAAAAGCTCAAGCAGAAGAGTAATGCAATTCCTAACAAGATTCATCACATTCAAACTCGAAAATCCACAAGACATCAACACTTTTGAAAGAATCAGAAAATCTGTAATCTATGGAAGACTCACATGGGAAGTCTTTCGCTCATTCACTCAAGTGTTTAGGATAATTATGAGATCACACACAAGTCCTGCAAATCAAGTTCAACCATAGGCTTGCAAATATTCTAAATCTCCACTGCAAATATGTGCACACAAGTCTAAGATCAGAAATGACTTTATTCAAGGTTGTAATGTAGGCATTTTAGTGAAAGGTAGGAAAATATATGGCTAAGTGACTAAAATCAATTGAGTTCGCGACACTCAACAAATTCAAGCACTATCTATTGAGATCCACCCATCTCCTATAATATTCAACACAACCCATGACTCTTTTATTTCTTTCTTCTTCTTTTTTTTTCCTTTTTCACACATATCCTTTTATGCTCTAAACAATTTGATTATACATTTGAGCTTATAAGGATTAAACACAACTACGTTTTATTTTCTTTTTCTTCTTTTTCTAGAGCCCAACCTTATCTTTTGCTTTTACCCCTTCTAATAATATCTTATCATTTCTCAAACAAATCCCAACCCACTCTCTTAGACAAGAGTTGATTCCCCTATTTATTTCCAACTCATAGACAAAGAAAGAAAATATCATAGGCTCAAAAGGGCTGACTAGGGATAACATTTAATTAGGACAGTGTATGGGAAAATAGGCTAAACAAAGATGGCCTAAAATCACTTCCTAAACCTGTGCACACTAGCAGTCTTGAAAAAGAAACAGAGCATGTTCTAGAGAAACTCAAAATTGCAGACACACTCACAATCGAATTTCAGGCTCAAAAACTCACACTTAGGACAATTTTTCTTCCACAGTGAACATCAAATCATCATCTAACTTTCATGCCAACGCATGTATCAAAACAAGTAATCATGCGGTATTCACATTCATGGGCATACTTGACCACTATCACAATCAACGCAAACTAAAGTCAATCAATTCTAATCTCGCATTCTTGTTAGGGTTATCATACTCAATTCCCACAATTGCTTTATTCAAACAAACTTCTAATGCAAAAATTAAGAAACAAGCAGATAAAAAGATAGAATGTAGTTTCAACACCCTAGATCTTCATCCCCCCAAACTTATTCGAAAAGCAGAGAGACTAAGTTTAGTGATCAGATCCAGAAATTGAAACTGTACTTCAATTGTTGGCCTCAGACACCAACTTTTTATCTTCTTTCTTCAAACCTCTGACCGATGTGGATTTGTGTCTGCTAGCACTCCTATCTCGGCCGTGGCGAACATCATCTCGGCCAGGATGGAGCCTTCTTGTCGACCTCTGACTAGTTGAAGTGCACCACGTCTCGGACCTCTGTCTCAACCGTGGCAGCCTCTGCCTCAGTCGGGCCTCAAAAATCTTTTTTTTTCAAAAGGCAGAAAAGTTAAAGTAACAAAATACAAAAACTCAAGAACAATCAACAAAAAACAGAAAACACAATGGGTCACCTCCCATTCAGTGACTTATTTACCGTCGTGGCTCGACTCAGCTCAGCTCACCAAGGCGGTCGAGTCCAGACTCGTGACCCCTTGAGTCAATCATGAAGACTTCCTGATTTTTAATGATGGTGGTATACTCAGAAGGAGGCAGCTTAATTGCCGATTTCATCGCTCCGTTTCCTCGTTCCCACCGGATTGCTTCTTCCTCTTCCTCCGGTGTCTCATCACTTTCTTCTTCTTCTTCTTCTTCTTCTTCTTCTTCTTCTTCAGCAGCAATGATCTGGTTGCACTCCCCTTTCTTCTTGTTCGTGTCTATGCAGAAGGTGATAGATTCTTCATTTCCTCTCAAGGTGATTTCCCCCTTCTTGTAGTCGATCAGGACACCAGCTGTGTCGAGGAACTCTCTTCCCAGGATCATCGGAGTGTTGACATCTTCCTTCATCTCAAGGACAATGTAATCTGCAGGGAAAATGAGGTGACCAACACGAATAAGAACATCTTCCACGATACCTTTGGGCTTGGACACAGATCGGTCCGCCATCTGGAGTGTAATCGTAGTAGCTCTCATCTCTCTAATTTCCAGCTTCTTGTAAATGGAGCAAGGCATCAGGTTGATGCTTCCCCCGGTGTCACAGAGTACATTCTGAAACTCTCTTCCTCCAATATCGATAGGTATTAAGAAACATTCTGGGTCAGACCTCTTGATCGGGATCTGCTTGTATAGAAGTAGGCTGCATTCCTCATGAATCCTCACTATCTCGTTCTCCACGAACTGCTTCTTCTCACTCATCAGCCTCCTTAGGAACTTCATGTATCTCGGTATTTCCCTGAGAGCTTAAACAAGAGGTATGTTAATGTTCACTTTTTTAAGATTTTCAACAAAACGAGTGAATTTAGAATCTTCCCTTTTCTTTGCGAATCTCTGTGGGAAAGGCATGGGAGCAACTGGATCAATTCTTCTTTCCTCATTCTATTTCTCACCCAGTCTGGGCTTATGTTTTGACTGGGATCCATCTGCCACGGCCATCCTGCCTTGCTTCTGCCCCGACCGTGTCTGGCTTATCTCAGCCGGGCTGGCATCTGCTGTCTCGGCCGGGCTAGCTTCTGCCCCGGCCATACTGCTCCTCTACGCCTCGACCGGGATGTGCTCTATCTTAGCCAAAACAGAGAGGTCTCCAGCTGGAACTTCCTCCTCTGTTTCACTCAATCCTCCTTCCGGGTTGCTCAAGCCTTCATATCTCCTTCCAGATTAAAGCGAGATGGCATTGACTGACTTTTCCTTTGCTGGATTTTTCTTGTCATGCTCGGAAGTTGCCCCGGTTTGTGCTGCGTGCCCAAGGTAGTGGCCATTTGACTCAGTTGGGCGTCCATCATCTGCAAGTGCTTTGTCATCAAGTGCATATGATTTGCCATCCCTTTCAATTCATTCTCCACCTTGCCGAATCTGTTGTCTGAGCTATTTATGAATTTTTCAAGTGTCTCTTCCAGCACAGACTACTTTTTCTCCACGATTTCTCCTCCTGTACCTACATCAAAACTAGGTGGATGGTGTTCTGCAGCAGTGGGGTTAGCATAAGAAAAACCAGGGTGTGATCTCCCATGGTTGTAGTGATACCCCTGATTACCTCGATAGTTATTGTGATAACCACCACCAATATAGTTCACCTCCAAATTCGCAGCTCCAGATGAACTGCTAGCACCCCGGTTAATGTAGTCAGCCTCCACCGGAACAATTGCCATACTCGGCTCAGTAGCTGCAGCTTTCACTGTTTCAAACTTCTCAACTTGTTCTCGGAGCTTCTTCACCTCCGCAACCACATCAAATTATGGCTTTGTCTCTGCTGCTTTGACTGGCATCTGTCTCTCAGTTGGCCACTGGTGACTGTTCAGGACCATGTGTGCCAACAATCTCATACTCTCTGCACCGCTCTTCTTCATCAGGATCCCGCCAGCTGATGCATCCACCATCTCCTTCATGTGAGGATTCAGACCCTCATAGAAATGGCAAACCTGCATCTCGAGATCAATTCCATGTCCAGGGCAGAGTCGCAGGAGCTCCTTGTACCTCTTCCAGGCTTCATGTAGTGACTCATCATAGAGCTGCTTGAAAGTAGTGATAGCAGCTTTCCTCTTCAACAGTAGGCTCGGTGGGAAGAAGTTGGTGAGGAATTCATCTCGAAGTTCCCCCCATGTCCCAATATGACCCTTGTCCAAACCAGCATACCAAGACATTGCCTCGTCTCTAAGGGAGAATGCAAATAACCTCATCCTGATGACGTCCTTGGAGACTCCATTCTGCTTCACAGTGTCGCACACCTCGATGAACAGATTGAGGTGGGCGTATGAATCTTCAACGGCTCTCCCCCAAACTGGTTCTGCTGCACCATCTGAATTAGCCCAGTCTTTAACTCAAAATTATTGGCATTGATCCGCACTCTGAATCCGGGCTCTTCCTGCTGTGGGAGAAAACGGTCCAAGATGGACCTCTGCGGCACCACTATCTACCTGTTGTTTAGTTCTGCAAGTCTCGCGGCTTGCTCCACCTGGGTGGCTTGGGCTGCAAGAAGTTGCGCCCTCAATTGTTGCACATCATTAACAAACTGTCTTTGTTCCTCCGGTGTCATGTTCTGAAGCGGGGCTTCTTGATTTGCTTCCATCTCAAAATTCAGCTTCTTTCCTTTCTTTCTGTTATTTCTGCAGGCTGCTTCAATCTCTGGTATGAAGGGCTCGAGTGTTTTCTCTTTGTTCCGCATGTTCATGCAACTGCACAGAAAATTAGGAAAAATCAGGTTGTTCCGGCCATGACAGATGCTTTCTCGACCGGGATGGAAAATTCTTCTCGACTGTGGTGGGACTCACCTTGGCCGAAAAAGACACAAACACCAACACACACGCACGCTAAGAAGAAATAGAACAGACTCCAAAAACAAAAAAAAAAAACAACACAAAACAAAAAAATTAATAAAAATTAAGAAAATACAACCCAATCCAGAAGTTCTACAAATAATACAGTAATAACTGGCCGTCTGACTATCCCCGGCAACAGCGCCAATTTGATCGATGCAAAAACTTGCATACAGTTATAGCATAGGACAAATAAATTTATATACAACCTAAGGGTTGGTCAATCCCACAGAGATAGTGCAACGAGGGAGAATCATGTACTGAATATGGTTTTCAGAACTTTTGTTTGGGCAAATCAAATTTAAGGGTTTTGGGTTTTTCAAAGAAAATAATTTAAAGGGATAAAAACAAGTATTGAAAAGCACAGATCCTAGGGAAATCTTCCAATCTGATCAACATGCAAGAAACAAATATTCAAACCCAGAAAAGATATTTTTTGTGGAAAATCTATTAATGTGGAATTAATTCCTTGGTCGGGCATTTAAATCCTAAATTATTAACTAGTGGTTATCTCCTCTCGGTCTCTAAACACACCAATTAATTAATTTCAATAAAGATTAGATTTTTCCTACGATTGAACTCTTCTTGGTCGAACAGAAAATCAAAAGTATTAAATCCTAACTTCCTGTTACTAACCTTCACCTTTCGGTCCTTCGATTAATAACTGTAACCTACCTCAATCTTCATCTCTCGATCCTTCGATGAGAATAGACTTAAAATAAAATATAGGATTTAAACCAATTAAAAAGGGTTTGAATTATTGAATCGAAACATGCATCATAGATGGAGAAACCTTAGAACCTGTTTGTGGTTCTAGCCTAACATATTGAAAATAAACACAGCAGGGAAAATTAAAGATTGCATTAAAAACAATAAAGGTTCAACAAAAACTAAAGAGGAATTCTCAAAAACTTAAAAGTGAAAACAGAAAATTAAAGTAAAAATTAACAACTGAAAAGAACTAAAAGAACAACTGAATGAGAACCCTAATTCTGAGCTATTCAAGAGTTTATATAGTAGTAGGGTTGAGGCCTTGGATGGTAAGAATTTCCTTTTTGAATTGATGGCTTCAAAAGAAATAATTTTCTTTGTTGAAACATCCATTTTGGGGTCTTCATTGCTTCCAAATTGATGTGTAAATTGAATATCAAGCAATTCTCGCCCAAAATATGTGAAAATCTCGCAAAATCTCACCAAAATAGTTCTCCCCGGCCGAGATAACCCTTGCCCCGGTCGAGATGGATCTGCCCCGGTCAATATAGCCTTCAACTCAGTCGAAACAAAGACTAATTTCGCCACTTTCGACCCTTCTGCGCAGTCTCACGGTTTTGGCCATAACTTTCACTCCCGAACTCCAATTGACCCGATTTCAGTTGCATTGGAAAGCTAATTCAAAGATCTTTCAAATTACATGCTCCATTAGCTCATATTCCATTCGTGGAAGAAGTCGTGACTGTTTCTTTGAACATCTGCTGCTTTCAGTACGGGTTTCCATTGGATTTGGCCTAAAACCTGCAAAGTCTTACCATGACAAGAATAATACCCTCTAATATATACTCATGCTCAATTTATTCAAGAAAACAAACCAAAATGCATAAAAGAAAAGAGAAAACAATGCAATAAGAGAGTAGAAAAATGAGCTTATCAGTGGCCAGTTGTGAAAGATGCCAGAGGATGAGGAACATCTCCAAGAGAGATGAGATGCCTCAGAAGTACATGCTGGAGATTGACAGATTCAATGTTTGGGGCATCAATTTCAATGCACCGTTCTCTAAATCTCATGGTTATCGGTATATCCTACTTGTTGTAGATTATATGACCCGGTAGGTGGAAGTTGTTCCCATTATGACTAGTGATTCAAAGGTGGTGCTGAAATTTCTTCAGTAGAACATCTTGACTCGAGTTGGAGCACCTGATGGAGGGTCAAACTTTAAAAACAAGTCGCTTGGCAACTTGTTGGCCAAGTATGGAGTTCGTCACAGGATCAGATCCCCGTATAATCCTCAGGCTGATGGGCAGGTTGAGTTAGCCAATCGCAAGATTAAACAAATTTTGAAGAAATCAATGATTACAAGAAATGATTGGGCTACTTGACTTTATGATGCCTTGTGGGCTTATAGGATCGTTTTCAAGAATCTTATAGGTATGTCACATAGCGATTGGTGTTCGGGAAGTCGTGTCATTTGCTAGTGGAGTTGAAACACGGAGCGTTCTGGGTTGTGACGAAGACTAACTAGGATTTCAAAGCTACAGAGGAGAAGAGATGTCTTCAGCTTACAGAGCTTGAAGAATTCCAGAATGAAGCATATGCGATAGGGTTCTTTCCGATCTCGATCTATAGATCTGTCGTTGGAGTTCAGGTATTCCGTAGATCCATCCTTTGCAATTAATATTAGGAGCATGCGGAGGGTTTGCCTAATTTATTCAATCTATATTTTTTAGACCCTAAGAACGATCCAAATGACTAAAGAAATAAATGATAACTCACGTTGTCTATTGTTGACTCAAATCTTACAATTACAAGCGATTGCCAACTTTTGAGTGTTCATGGATGAACGAAACTATCCATTTACCAGAGAAGGAGAAGGGATGTTTGTCCTCAATTCGTTTCCGACGATTGCCAGTTCTGAGTAGACTTCAAGGTGTTACACGGCTTCAAGGAACTTAAGAAGGTGTGAAGATCATCTACTTGGGCGAGTGATACAGTTTACCATGAACGGTGGTTTTTGTGGTGATTGGCTATAGATCGTGAGGAGTGTATATTTCATTCCGTAGTAAATTTCACGATGAATTTTCGTAGAGTGGATGTAGGACTTAAGGATCCGAACCACTATAATATCCTGTCTCATTTAAATTTTTCATTACACAGTTTTCAAATGAGTTTTGAAACCTTCAACACTTCTTTAAAGTGTTGAAGTGTATATCTGTAAACTGACCAAGTAAACTCTCGGCTAACATAGTTTTAATAAATCCTAAAATGGGAAACAGACCCCCCAGTTTTAGAGTGCAACTTCTTAGTAAAACTTCCGCTGCACAATTATTCATACACTGATCAGAAACTAACAAGTGGTATTAGAGCAGGTCGGTCTTTCCAGATTTTTCTATTTTGTGTCGCTTAGAACCGGATCCATATTTCCTTGCACTCTCATTTTTTTGTGTTAAGTGTGTTTAGCGAGAAGATTTTCTTATGATAATGATGAATTATCCAAGTCTTCCCAAGTATATTCTAGAGAAGTTCGTAGTATGGAACAAGTGGTGTCTAATACAACTAAGGAGGCAACTTCCAGAGATGGATAAAGTCTTAAAGAATGGACCTCTAAAGATCCAGAAGATTAGTGTCCGGCTCGAAGGAGGTGATTATCAAGGTGTTCAAATGGTAGACAAACCACTTGAAGAGTGGACACTTGAAGACAATAAGCGTGCTCAGCTTGATCCCATTGCACAAGAAATGATCATGCAAACTCTTCCAGATTCTCTCATGGACGAAGCCATAGAGAACAACAGTGCCAAAGAGCTATGAGATTGGATTAATGAGCCGACAAAAGAAACCAAAGCTATGATACGCAACAAGAAACAAGTTTCGTTGATAAATACGAATCCTTCGAGTTGCTACCTGGTGAGACTATTAATTCAATAGAAGCTAGGTTCAATGCCATTCTTAGTGAGCTAAAGAGTCTTGGAAGAGAAAAAAGTGTGGCTGACATGAATGCCAAAATTCTTTCAAGAATGCCAAAAGAAGATTGGTTTGTCAAAACCACAATTCTGAAAACCATGGATCTATCGAGAATGATAACCAAAGAGCAGTTCTCCGAACTTCAAGCCCATGAATGGGACATACAAATGGTGAAAAAAAAAACAAAGTTGTCAAAGCCCCGAACTCAGTAGTAAATGATGATGCTGCATTCTTCGTTAAGAGAGATTTCCAAAAACACAAAGAAGCCTACGCAGTTCGATAAAACTGCCTATCAATCGTCTCCAGCAAACGACAACTCCACCTCAAACGAGAAGAAGGAAATTGACCTATCAATTGCCAAACTGGAGGAACAGATGAGGAACCTGGCCAGACAACTCGAGAAGGGCAAAGAAAAAGGAAAGGAAGCTCAGGTAAGTGAGCAAAGATTTACAAAGAGAGAGTCACACACGTGCAATGAATGCAACTCTCCAGATCATTTGAAGTACGAATGCCCTCTAGATTCTCAAGAGGAGAGAGACAGATTGAAGAAGGTATTTGAGAGGAGAGCTTCAAAAGTTGTGCTCTTGAGAACTGAAGTGCTAGACATCCTAAACCATGATGATGGCTACTACACGTTAGAGGATGAGAATGACGAGGAAGCACTCCTAACCTTCATGGCAGCTCTTGATGGAGATGTCACCGATGAAGAAACTGACGCTTTAAATCTCGAAATAGTGGTAACAACCCATATACCCTTATCTCTAACATCTACATGCATAGATGAGAGCTCTGAATTTTATCGCTCAAATTCAGATGCTTCACTGAAATCACAAATTTCAATTTTGACCGAAGAAGCCGCAAGGACGAGGTTAATAAGTGAGGGTTTCGAAAAACTCAAGGAAGAACATTCCAAACTCCTTTAAATTTTTTGAAAAGTTTCAAAGGAATGTGAATCCTAAACTTGAGCCTATGAAATGTGAATGTACTTTCAAAAGAGCTCAAGAAAATCAAAAGAAAATTTGAATGCTCAAAAGCAACGATCCAATAAATACATGATTGGATTTATGGAGCACCAAAATGAAGAAGTTTTGAGCGAACATGCATCTACTTCAGGAACTTAGAGAACATTTTTAGGCTTTGTCAAAGCTAAACTTAGTTCAGGAAATGTGTTGGAAAAAGGAAAAGTCAAATCCAAAGAGTCTGTCAAACAAAAAGAAAAGACCAAATGATGGTAAAAAACTGACTCCAAACTGGTACCTCGACAAGGAGTCCACACAGTTCATAAACTGTATAAACAACTCTCGAGAGAAGACCTGACCTTTCTTCAAAAGTGGATAAGCGTAAAGTTCAATAAGCAAGGAACCCAGTTTCACCATCAAGAACTACTAAGGAACATGTAAATTTTGCAAGGAAGTCAGTTCGACAACCGGATAGAAATTCAAGATGTTATAATAGAACTCAGTTTCATTATAACAACTATCCGAATAGGAGGAAAAACTATTCGAGGCCTGAGTCTGAAGAGTTTTATCTTCCTCAGACTATGATGGCTAAACACCCGAGAACATTGTATCGAGACTCTTTCAAGAACAACAGTTTCTGGAAGAGTTCACACACCACAACCTTCCCTAACATGCATCCAAACAACATACAATATTTTAGGAGAAAGGTTAACCAAACTCTAAAGAGTGATTTAGTTTCACGAACTATAAAAGTGAAACAAATTAGGATACTAAAAGGATGGATCCAGAAAACTGACTTTCCAGGACCCAAAAGGATGTGGGGACCAAGATAAAAAATTTCGGTCTTGCAGGAATAGGAATCCCAGTCCAATAAGAAAAGAAGAGCATGGATACTCGATAGTGGGTGTTCGGCGCATATGACTGGAGAAAAAGAACTGCTCAAGAACCTTGTAATGTGCAGAGGACCATCAGTCACATTTGGTGACAACTCCAAGGGATGGGTAGTTGGAAGAGGATGCGTGGAACACAATGGAATAATCATCATGAACGTGTGCTTCGTCACCAATCTGAAGCACAATCTTCAAAGTATAAGCCAGTTGAGCGAAAGTGGATACAAAGTCAGTTTTCATGAATTAGATTGCCACATCATAGACAAGGCGACAACGAGACCAAGATTAGAGGCATCAGGAAAGGAGGCCTCTATATAGTGGATTGGTCCAGTGGAGAGGAAGGAACTTGCCTCATGGCACACAGTTCCTCTGATGGTGTAAACTGGTTATGGCATAAAAGGCTAAGTCATCTAAACTTCAACTCTATCAGACATCTGGTGAAGCATAACCAAGTTGAAGGACTGTCGCAGAAGAAGTTCCAGAAAGAAGGAGTCTCTAAAGCTTGCCAGCTCGGGAAATAGACAAGGGCCTCGTTCAAGAACAAGCCAATTACGACAAGCACGGATCGAATTCTGGAATTGCTCCACATGGATCTATTTGGTCCAATCACTTCACCCACGATTGGAGGAAAGGAGTATACATTAGTAGTTTTTGATGACTACTCAAGATATACGTTGGTGGTGCTGCTCAAGTCTAAGGATGAAGTAAAACTTCAACTCCTAGAACTGATCACCCGTCTTCAAAATGATAAAAGGGTGACAGTCAAGAGGATAAGGTCCGACAATGAAACGGAGTTTTGTAATGGAATTCTTATGGATTTTTGCGTTGAGATTGGAATCTGACACGAGAAGTCTACTCAAAGAACTCCTCAACAGAATTGCCTTGCTGAGCGAAGGAATAGAACACTCAAGGAAGCAGTGAGAACCATGCTGGCCAAGACCAACCTTGGAACGAGGTTTTGGGGATAAGCCTTGATGGCAGCCTGCTACATGTAAAGTCAAAGTACATTCAACACGCGGCTGCACAGGACTCCCTACGAGATATACAATGGTCGTAAGCCTTCTATAGCTCATCTTCGTGCATTCAGTTCTCCATGTTATGTCCATAATAATGGGAAGTCCAAATAGAATACTTTTAGCCCTAAGGCTGATGAAGGTGTGTTCCTAGGTTATGGACACCCCTCATACAAGGGATATAGGGTATTCAATAATGTCACCCAACTTGTGGAAATAACATGTTATGTTGTTTTTGATGAAGCTACTCTAGTGCGCAGGACACTTCAAGAACTGGGTCTGGAAAATCATGAGATCAAGGATGTCAATGAGGAACCTAAAACTGGTCTTGATCATAATCGAACAGTTCTTCTGACTAGATCTAAGAATGATGTTCCCGAGACTTCAATTGCCTCGGCTAGACTTCAAACAATTGAGAAGGCCAATGATGCGAGTGTCATTGCTCAGGCCTTAAAATTTATAAACATAGAAGAACAAAATGAAGAGAAATCCTCTAAAGCCAGTGCAACAGTATTGGAAGTAGAGTAATATGAAGCTAAGGAGGTCAATCCTGAAGTAGTTGAGGAAGCAGCTCCAGCTGACAATGCAGTTACTGTGCAAGATCTATATCCAGAGCTTGGAGATGAACCATCTTACCAAGACCCCCAAGCAGTTCAAACTGAGCTCACAGAAACTCCTGCTGGGGTCATAGCTGTGAAGAAGCCCAGTTGGCTAAGGGATCATCCTATAGAGGTTGTTCTGGATGACATTGGAAATCCTATTCGAACAAGGCAAGACAGTGCATTGATGCCATGCTTCATATCTCAGATTGAACTCATGAACATTGTTGAAGCTCTTTAGTCAACGGATTGGATCAATGCAATGCAAGAGGAACTAGGAGAGTTCACTCGCAACAATGTGTGGTATCTGGTGGATAGACCAACACATCAATCCGTAATTGGCTCCAAATGGGTTTTCAAAAACAAAAGAGATGAGAGCGGCACCATCATCAGAAATAAGGCCAGAATGGTAGCCAAGGGATATGCACAGTACGAAGGGATAGACTTTGATGAAACGTTCACACCAGTTGCTAATTTGAAGGCCATTCGTCTATTTTTGATGTATGCATCCTATCATAACTTCACTGTTCTTCAAATGGATGTGAAGAGTGCCTTAAAGGTGAATTTAAGGAAGAGGTCTACGTTGAAAAGCCCCGAGGTTTCAAGCAAGGAAACCAAGTCTATAAACTGAGGAAAGCCCTGTCTCGACTAAAACAGACTCCTAGAGCATGGTATGAAACATTATCTCAATTTCTGCTTGAGAATGGATTCGAGAAGAGGACTATCGACCGAACCCTATTTAAGATAAGAGATGAAGAAGAAATCTTGCTTGTCCAAATTTATGTAGACGACATTATCTTCAGCAGCAAGAACACAAACCTCTTTGAGAAGATTGCCTAGTTGATGCAAAACAAATTCCAAATGAGTATTATGGGCAAAATGACATTTTCTTGGATTGCAAGTGGATCAGTCTGATGAAGGAATTTTCATTAGTCAGCAGAAATACACTCAAGATTTGATCAACAAATTTTTTCCTGAGAAGACTAAGTCCTTGAGAATCTCGATGAGCACCAGTTCTCAGATAACTCTTGATGAAGAAGGAGAACCAATCAATCCAAATGCCTATCGAGGAATTTTTTGGTCTTTGCTCTATTTAGCTACCAACAGACCTCATATTTCATATGTTGTGGGAGTATGCGCAAGGTTTTAGGCGAATCCTAAGATGTTCCACATGGAAGCAGCTAAGAGGATCGTGAGATATCTTAAGAAGACTGAGTCTTTGGGCATATGGTATCCCAAAATTTGTTGGAATCATGCTAAATAGATTTTTGGATTCAGATTTTGGAGGTTGTAGAATCGATCAGAAGAGCACAAGTGGACGTGCCAGTTCCTAGGGCATAAACTAATCAGTTGGTTCAGCAAAAAGCAGCATTCAATGGCCACTTCAACAACTAAAGCCAAATATGTTGCAACCGCCAGCTGTTGTGCTCAGGGGCTTTAGATAAAGCAACAACTCAAGGATTATGGGATAGAAAATGGATGTGTACCTATATACTGCAGTGTGCATATCGAAGAATCAACAGTGTAGTGTGCATATCGAAGTATCCTGTTCTACATTCTCGGATGAAGCACATCAACATTTGTCATCATTTTATCCGAGATCACATTGAGAAACAAGACATATCGGTCGAATATATAATGAAATAGGACCAATTAGCGGATATCTTCACCAAACCGCTACTCGAGGCTCGTTTTAAAGAGCTATGCATCAAACTAGGACTATTAGAGTTTAATGAAATCTCGTGGGACCGAGATGAAAACTGAGTTGTACAAAATTGATGAGTTGTATAGTTAAGTCAGTCGTGTTAATGATATAATAGTTTGCAAAAAAAATTAAAGGGAAAATGATTTTATTCATGAAGAGGGGAGTACATCAAACAGATAGAAAATAAAAAAAAATTATAGGAGAATCATAAAAGTTTTTCAGACACAATCAGCGAGTGGGCATCCATCTTGAGGGGTAGCAGTCGGATCCAACTAGGTTTGACGCGAAATATGTGAAGTAGGGGATCTACTTCTTGATGAGCCTGTTTAACTGCACGTCATACGAAACGATGATTTTAGGCAGGTTCTGGAGGGCCATCTTCAAGCGGTCAAAGATAAAGGCTGCCCAATCCACCTCAGCCTGGTCCTTGAATTCCATCATCACCTTCGAGATAGGTGGAGAAAATTCAGTATCCAGAAGGGGGTTACATACCATCTTCTGATTAATGATGTCGAAGGACACTTTATAGCGCGACATGAGGAACCCGCAAGTTGCAGTTGGATGGAACTCGATGTCCGCTGCTCTCCATCGCTGCCAAACTGACCATTCAGGCGCCGTCTCCTCCTTGAGATAGTCCATTACCTGCGTCCCGCTGCGACTAAGCCTGAATTTAGCTGCAAGAGAGTCAGCAGACCATAAGAAGTCCTCCCCATTGATATTACAATAAATCTCGTCTTCAGTGACAGTGGAGTAGTGGGAAATCACCTTGACCGAATCCGTGTGAAATATGTGGGGCTCTATGGTCATGAAGCGCTCAAGCCCATTGGCCCGCAAGTTTCCCATCACTTCATCATAGACGAACGGAGCTCTCCAGTATTGTGCATAAAGCCCTCCCCTATCCAGAATCTTGTTTCTATGGATGGAGATCCTTGTTATATCAAAGGGAGTAGACATTCTTTTTTAAGGTGATATTTGAATCAAAGAAGCACAAGTTATATGCTTTAAGATATTTAGTGTTTCGAAGAAGGAGTATTTATAGACGATTTCGTGCGTCGATCAAGAGGATATCAAGACACTTAAATGCAGGACACGACTCTTCATGGTTAAGATTCAGAACCTTATAGGTCGACATTGAATGCTTGACAACTGCATCAAACCATCCATAAATGGACATGTGGCCAAAAGGTCAGAAGGCTAATAGGTGCAGAGTCAGAGAATGGTCAAACTGTGAAGTACGGTTCCTAATACTTCGCATTAAATCCTGAGGATGGAGTCCAGGAACTGAGTGTTTATGAAAACTGCATGAAGAAACTGCAAAGAGTCACAATTTTTAGACTATCACGTTTGAGGACAATTTGTAACTGGCAACTATGGATGACATAGTTCTCTAGTACTTCGATAAGGACAGTAGTGAACTATCCCAAGCAGTTTGATGAAGCAGTGGGTTACGGAAAACTGCAATTGGTCATGGGCGCAAATTTTGAATTATTTGAAGTCGTCGGCTGCACGTCGCATTTAATGCGAGCAACACAATGGCGTATTACACGGAGCCACGTCGTCCATCCCACACACTCGTGAACAGTGCGCCAAAGATGAATAGTCACCTACGTCAACTTCAATCTCAACCATCGATCATAAAAATGGTTTTAAATCTTAACCATAGATCTTGATTAAAAATCAATTTCTAAACCCGCCTTCTCTTCATCTTCAACATTTTTTACTCTCGACACTCCTACTCTCTGCAACTCTCTCAGAAATTTTAAGCCTTCCCCTCAAAGCTTTCAAAAATCATCCACATTACATCAGATAAACATGCAGAAGAAGAACGGAAGGTCCAAGCACCTCAGACAACCCCGAGAGATACACAGTCACAGAGAAGACTCCCCGCGCAGAGTTGATCCGAATTGTGAGGGATGATGTTTTGTCTTACGGACTCAACCGCAAGTAGATTCGAGCATTACAAGTGATGAAAGAAAAGATCTTGAATTGGAGAGATATCGCTACTATAGTTACCAATGATGAACTCACCAAGAAGCTTTCTGTGGAGAAACTGACGCAGTTCTTAACGGCCTTCCCTCGATGATTTAAACCCTACCGCGTCGCTGAATTCTATGAAAATGTGATTATAGCCAGGGATGAACTTTTGTTCAAAGCAAAGGTAGAGAAGACCGAAATTTGAGTTGATGCTGATCTTATTGCACGGTATCTTCATCTACAAAACAATGGGATCAACATCGCCATTTATCTGGCTCAAAACCAAACAATCATGGAAAATCATTGGAATAAATGGAAAAAGGACGATCACAAGGAGAAGTTCAAATCGGCCACGAAAATATTCGAACTGAGTCAACCAAAGTATGCTGTGATTATGGTACTCAATGACAGCCTCGGAGGACACAGGGCAGATTACATAATTGGTCGACTGCTGGAGAATACCAAAAAGAATAAACGCATTTGGAAGAACAAGAGGTTCTCCTCTAGTGTGAGTTTTGGACTGAAGGTCAGTTTTCTCATTGAGAAACTGATTGGTCTAAACCGTGAGTGAGAAGACCTTCTCCCATTTGATTTTATCACTCCAAGGAACCCAGTCTACCGTTCACTACAAGGAAATGGCGGTGATGATGGGGATAATGGTGATGATGGAAATGTTGATGATTGAGATAGTTTCGATGACAAGGTGGTCGATCCAGAGACTGAAGCCAGCCTCACAGTAATCCCTCCAGTTCACACTACCAAGAGTGTCAAAAAGCCTGAAAGAACTACCACTTGAGTTCCAGACAAGAAGAAATCTATTATGTGGCTGACCCGTGAAGAACATGAAAAGAGGAAGAAGAAGAAGAAGAAAAAGAAGAATATAGAAACAAACCTTGAAGAAGGATTACAACGTGCCAAGAAAGGCAAACAAACTTGTTGGGAAATTATTCCTAAAATCTCCCTTAGGACTTATTTGTAAAAGGTTTTGTTGGATCAAACCTTATTTAGTTGGTCGATCATTTGCCGAAATCTAGAGAGTCTAACACAACTTGTAAAGTCCTGTATAAGTTGAACATCGAGTTGTAATAGACTAGTGTGCTAAGAAGAATACCTAGCAGACACAAAGCAAATGATATCAACATTATCTGCTAGAGAAACAAGCCAACAAAGGATCACTAGCAAATGGCTGAAAGCACGTCTGACAGAATGCTAAGGTGTTAGCATTCGAACCTTTCAGCATCGAAGCAAAGAGTCTGAAACAAAAGAAGTCAAAGGATCGAAGGCAGTAAGAGGCTTCAGCAACTCCTAGCATAACTAAGGGCGAGACTCAAACGCTGAAGACGGACTGCCACTCTGACAAAAAGCTCACACAAAAGGATAAGACTTTCCCGAAGTGGTTAGGAAAGTACAAGTCAAAAATAAAAGTGAGAGCCACAGACCAACCTCTTCAGATCAAGGAGCCGTTGAGTCTAACGGATAAGGAGATTCAAAGTTTGAATCTCCACCTATAAAAGACAGTCTCAAAGATGAGAGAAAAAAAGAATCGAAGAACGGAACTACATA